>JAYKKM010000522.1:2075000-2272500 GCA_035772405.1 Chrysogorgia sp. JL179-B06
CACCCGACGATAATATTCATAATTTATCGTCATTTTTATTATTTATACTAATCCGTGGATTGTTAGATTAATCTATTTTAATGTCATTGTGTTGAATGGTGAATTCTACAGTAAATACCAGTTATTAAAAATCTGTATTTTACCAAACTAGCCCGTGATACGGGTATAGCTATTTGATATGTAATAAAAACTAGGCTGATAGATCCTTAATTAGTTTACCAAGCAAAAATAATAGCAACAAATATGGTACACGTTATCTGAAATAACTATCTCTTAGTAGTAAAAAAGTAGAGTGCTGCGTAGACAGTGTTTTGGATATATAGCAAACGGTGAAAAGGTGGCAAACTACCAAGATTTTTAGTGACGAAATACTGACGTTTTGAGCAGCGCCCTTCATAAGACTAGTGTTTCGTCACCACAAATGTTGGCAGTTTACAACCTTTTCACTTTGCTTACCATCTCCTAGTTTGTTTGAGAGATGGTGCAGTGGTCGATATTTGAATATAATTATATCAAAAAGTAAACGTAACAGGTAAAATGAAATATTTAAGGGGGGTAAAGCCACAGCTTCCTGCATTTAGTAAGCTCCACTACTACTGCTTCCTACGGCCATACGTTAAGATCATAAAGATAATAAAATTTGGGTCATCTCATTTACTACTTTATGATTTTATGATTGTCTTATGCAAATATGATATAAAGTGCCTATCTCACGTTTGGGGATTTTATATATCCCTAATATTTGGGTCTTCCAGAGCAAAATCGTGATATATATTGTCAGCCCAAAATTTCATCTTCATGGACTTTTTCGCTGTCAAATTTACCGGATGTGATGTCATAAGAGGCGTTCCAAACCAGTTTTCTATTTTACTTGCCACAAAGACATATTACGATTTTTCTAAGGAAGACCCAAATATTACGAATATGTAAAATATCCAAACGTGAGACAGGCACGTTGAAGCAATCATTAACTAGACCACGAATACCATAACATTATAATTTTTACACCTGAATGTCAGACTCATAAAATCAAAAACAGTAGTGATTTAAATGCACTGAGCCAGTGTTTTATAATCTAGATGTATTGTAATTGGGTCCACAGTAATTGGCCTTGGCTGTTACGCTGTCCCAATCTCTTTATATTTGTTTTTATTATTTTTTTTAATGGCAAAATTAATTAATTAAAATTGAAATTTACAGTATTGTGTAATTTACTGTATTAAGAACCTATTTCAAATATTTGGCATTAAATGGTTCTTATTTAGTGAAGCCCAGAAATTAAAATTTCGTCTTGAGATTCTTGTAGGAGAATCGTTCTTGTGAGCGGGTGGTTACTGTAATTCAATAAATATTATTTTCAAATTATATACTAATGTTCTTCGTAACTTTTAAAATATATTAGTAGCACAGTTACAACCCAGGATGGAGACTGGCACTCAATTTGTTGTGTGTGGTCAAGCAATAACGGACAGTACAAGATTTACAAAGATGGCAAAGTAGCAGTTGTTGGAAGTGACCTAGAGCGCGGCCAAAAAATTTTGAGCGGAGGAAAATGGGTTTTAGGTCAAGATCAAGATAAAGTTGGTGGAGGGTTCGATGCCAATCAGATGGTGCAAGGAGAGATGACCGAGGTTAATATCTGGGATAAGGAGCTTTCTTCTGAAGATATACTGGAGTTTTCCACTTGCTGCCAGTCTAAACTCCAGGGAAACGTAAAATCGTGGAATGATTTTATGGCAGGAGTTAAAGGAGGCGTGAAAATTGTGGATAGACCAGCTTGCTGTAAGACAAAGGTTTAGACATGGATGTTATACGTAGAATGTAAAACAGTCGGAGATATAACATACCGACGTATTATATTTATTAATAGTGAGCACGCAAAATATAAGGCTTTCTTGCAATTTGAATGTCTGCACACGTTCACGGAATCCTCAATTCTAAAATCATTTTATGGCGATTTTGCTTCGTTTTTTACAGGAACATTTTAACATAATTTGACTCAATTAAGTTGGAAATAACTTCATTTTACAAAAAACTAATATATTTTGGGGTTTTTCTTTACTTATGCAAAATAATGTAGTTTTACAATGGATATATAGTAGAAAGACTGGATAGGAAGCTAAGAACACGTGTGATGTTTCCAGCGTGCTGATTGGTTAAGGAACCAGTTGATCGCGTGAAAGTTGAAAATCGTGACATCATAAAATCTCAATAAATCGCAACTTTTAGCAATAATACAGCTAAAAATGATAATCAAACTACAACAAAATATAACAATGCCACTTTACGATGGAATATTCGACTACCGTTACTCATTTTAGGCGAAAAGTTCCAACTTTATACGGTGAAAAACAAGTAGTTTTTGCGACGCCAGTTTCTTCACAACAAAAAGAAAACAGCTGAAACAAAGACGAACAACATTTATCTCGAACATGTTGTCGTGGCTTAGGTAGGTTTGTGAGACGATGAAACTTTTTGGAACCTCAACATAGCTATCTGGTTATACCAAGATCAAATAAATCAAGTCTTTTACCTCATTTATTATGGCTTGGCACATGAGCGCGATCTTAATGCAACTTTTCTGTTATATCTGATTGGTTTCTTAGTGGTCTTTATACAAACCTGTAAAGACCGGTTATTATAAAACAGCTGAGAAGTTTTAAAAAATTGTGAAAAAAATGAGGAAATTTAAAATAACCTTAATAACCTCTTTTGCTCGCCCTTGGTTTCGCACAAACTGCACTGAAAGACCCTGTATTGCGTTAATCGGTCAATAAGTCTACAGTAAGTATGTATAGAAAAATATTTGCGTTTGGTCTCACACATGTCCGTTGGTCTCACAAACCACGATGTTCAACCTAAACCGTCGGGCAAACTTTAAAACTTCGGTAAAATATTGTACTATTCGGACTTCGTAATCGGTAAATGACATCGATACAGTATATACATCACGAGTGGAGGCTGCTCCATTTCGAGTGGCGGTTTTTGTTAGAACACATTAGGTGATAGGACGGAACCGTTTGATTTAATAGTTAAAAGAATAAATTGTTGTAATAGTAATAATAATAATAAGTATAATTTGTATATCAATATCACACGACCTTTAATAATAATAGGATATCAGTTCAATTGTATACCTGTAATATCCTCAGAAAATGATTATATCCTCAGAAAAATGATTCTGAGACCCGGACAGGAGTCGAACCTGTAACCTTCTGATTGCCGGTGAGACGTTCTAACCATTGAGCTACCGAGACTCAGATGGATAGCAAAGGTTACAATGATGTGCTGGTTCGGTTGATATATGTACTGCGCAGTCACTGTATATCGATAATGCTTGGGTGTGTTACAGAGTGTATATTGACACATCCAAGCATTACCGTTATATGTAGTGACTGCAGCATATATCAATATACCAGTACATCATTGTAACCTTCGCTCTCCTGATCTTAGTCTTGGTAGCTCAGTGGTTAGAGCGTCTAATTAATCGTCGCCAATCAGAAGTTTACAGGTTCGATTGATGTCCGGGACTCAGAGTAATTTTTCTGAGGATAAGAGCTTGACGATCGTCGGCATGTATCATCATTTATATTATTAATACTTATCCATGTATTGTTATATATAAAAGCGTTGCAGTCGTAGGTAGTGGTGTACTCATGCCGAAATAGTGTGGAGGAGGTTTAACGTTTCAAGTGTAGGGCCAAGTTTCATAAAGTGATTTTAAGTTTTATTCTCTGACGAAGGCCCTTCCCTCGAAATGCTAGACCTATATACTACTTTGGCAGTACACTGATTACCTTTTAGAGTTTTACTTAAGTTATTCATTGTTATATCTTATATTACTTTATTCAATCCATCTCTTACGGGAGGAAAATAAAGAATTTCATTCAATTGTATCACATATATTACCTGTATTGTTTCCCTGCGCGAAGGCTGCAGTTTTGACAATCCCAATATTTGCCTTTAATATACAATGGTCGATATTTTTTCGCATCGATCAATTTTATATTTTCGGCTGAATTTTTCATCATCGTTATAAGTCGGCTAAACAACACACATATCAAATTTTTAACAAATTTGGTGAATTATTTCCTGCATTTCTAAACACGGTGAATTTTGACCTTTTTGACCCACATGCATAGAACGTATTGTCTTTGTAGTGTATAGATAGCTTGCGTATATATTTAAAAGTATGAGCTCCCGTGCGGGTGGACCGGTGCGGGTGGGATCTCTGCAGAGACTCTGCTTCGGGTAACCCTTACATAATTCCTCTCATTAATAATAATAATAATAGACGTATTAGGAGCATTATACAATAGTCTCAATGCTCTTACAACAATATATTCTTAAATTTACTTATAAAACTTATTACAGTTTCATTATAAGATAAAGCCTACTACATATCATATATCATATTACCACTATGAACAAAAAAAACAACTATTAATTTTAAAAAAGAAAAGTCTTCACTGCTGACTTAAAATTACCCAATTACCCAAAGACTTAAAATACTCATTGAGGGGGGTAGGGGGGAGCAGAGAAGGGGGTTCATTTTTTGTCACTGAGCATTTTTTTGCTTTGTTAAACTGTATTTACTTTGATTATTTTCAATTCAACAGATAATAAACTGCTTTTCCTTTCACGCTTTTTCTTCGATTATTTTCAATTTACCTATTATTGCTTATTAACTCTTTCCTTACGGCTGAAAAACATCAAAAATTGAACGACCACGTTGTTCTATTGATATCTCTTGAAATAACCATAACTGTTGCGAAAGCTATACATTTTCAGGAAGCCCAATAAACCGGCTTTTACTTGTTCTTTTAAATTTCCCGAACAAAACACATTATGTTAATATAAATTAGCATTAATTATCATAAATCAGGTTGAAAAATTTACAATTTTCCAGAAAAGGCCATCTTGCACGCCCGCGTAGCATCTTGAAAACTCAAAATGCCACCAATCGCAGAGTTGTTTATGAAATCAAATCAAACTTGGCGTGTGCGTGGATTTCATGTTCCTGGCGCTTGTCGAATTTCAATTTTTAATCTTGCGTTACCGTGTGCCGTGTTTTTCGATTGACGACTTTGCGGGTCTTCAGTGACCCATTTTAACTGCGCCCGTAGGGAAAGAGTTAACCTCGGTCGAAAAATACAACGTTATAAACACCTTTGACAAAATGGCAAAAATGGGTAATAGTATCGTTAGTGCCACTTAATTGTTTTCTTGATTTGGGGTTCTGATGACACCTTTCGTTGATAGCGATTGTGTTTGAGGAAAAGGAATTGTTCTGCCGATAAACACGCTTGACTATATCCAGTTCCTCTCTCCTTGGATGTAACTGTGGTGAGGTCCTTCAGCAGCGGATCCCTAGCTGTTTTAAAGCAGGGGCGCACATTATTATTTAAGTAATTATCAGCAAGTGGTGCGGCATGCTCCCGCATAAAATCTTTAATTTTGCAAAGCCCAGAGGTGCATTTCTGGTGATTTATGAGTATTTTTTGGCGAAAATATGGCACCAAGCCATTTCTATATAAAATATGTAAGATTACAAAGCGAGCATCTGTACATGAAAACAAATACATTAATGATTCGCAAATAAAACTGTACTCATTTTTGAACAGGACGGAGGAACAAGGCGGAAATTAAAATACAAATAAAGTACTTTACTATAAATACGTTCCGCAATAACCCCTCACCCTCCTTTTCTACCACCTCCCTACAGTTTCTTTTCCCTACCATGATCCCAGGATCATGATCCTGGCCCGACTGTGCACATCGTGTATTGTAGCTGTAGATCACGACAAATCGTAAAATACCGTTTCGTCGTACGTAGATTTTGAACGTTATCTCGGTCAATATTTACTCGATTTCAATTCTGAAAACAGATTTGGAATCACCGCGTCTAAATACATAACGTGTTTATTATATAACGAGAACGTGCTTACCCTTCGTTAAAACCAGCTTATGTACTTTCTCAGATCACAAGTTGCCAATGGCGACCTCACGTTCTCTTCCCAAATATTGTCCGATTCAAACGGATCACCCAAATCGAATTTGTACTTTGTTATAAGGAGTTAGTCCTACCATGCTCCTCACACCTGAAGAGCTAAGAACAGCGAAAGCGTTTGTGTGTTAAATAAAATGTTATTTATTTAAAAACAAGAGTGGCTATTCGAATCTTCTTATTGTCGAAATGAAATAACTTTACCTATATATATATATATGTATATATATATATATATATATATATATATATATATATATATATATATATATATATATATATATATATATATATATATATATATATATATATATATATATATATATATATATATATATATATATATATATATATATATATATATATATATATATATATATATATATATATATATATATATATATATATATATATATGTATATATATATATATATATATATATATATATATATATATATATATATATATATATATATATATATATATATATATATATATATATATATATATATATATATATATATATATATATATTGTCAAATACATATGGAAAAAGTGACTGCCCCAACCTGGAATCGAACGTTGCTACGGAGACCAAGGTTCGATTTCCGGTTGGAGCAGTCACTTTTTCCATATATGTATTTGACAATATTAAATCCTCTCATATATCAATTAATTATTATTAAAGCCCTCTGTATACAAGAAGTTGTGTATCGCTTCGCTACTTTGGGAAGTGCGCTCGAGAGGCCTTTCTCCACATTATGGTTAGATGCGATATGTCTGCCTGTTGGTGTTAAGTGAAAGCGACGAATTTAATATGTATATGGAAAAATCACTGACTGTTCTTACCGTGTCTCCTTTGAGCTATCTTCTTATTGTCGAAGTGAAATAATTTTACCTCTATATATATATATATATATATATATATATATATATATATATATATATAATATATATATATATATATATATATATATATATATATATATATATATATATATTATATATATATATATATATATATATATATATATATATATATATATATATAATATATATATATATATATATATATATATATATATATATATATATATATATGTATATATATATATATATATATATATATATATATATATATATATATATATATATATATATATATATATATATATATATATATATATATATATATATATATATATATATATAGATATATATATATATAAATAAATGGATGCAGGTTATGCTCTTGGATGATATTATATATGAATTGAAGAGAATGACAAAGAGCAAGAAAACTTCTCACCAGTCCAGATAAATTTAAAAAAAATTAATTATTAAAAAATTAAATAAAAATTTACATAAATTTACTTAAAAATGATCCTAGTAATAATTAACATGACATGTGTCTAATGCGTTTCTTTGAACGGTATTCGCATCTTTTATTTAGCCCTAATGGCTGCAAAGTACGCAATTGTGCTGTCCAATAAGCCTCTCTGGCTAATAGAATTGAAGTTCTTCAACATTGTCTTCATTTAAAATACCTTCAATTACTATAAACTCAAAATCCCCTAAGACATGAGGAGTTTTATTAAAATGTGTGGCATCCTCACAGGTATTTTTACCGGTAACCATTGCCGATTTATGATGGCGAAATCGAACTTTAAACTGGTTATTAGTGGATCCCACATACTGCAATTTGCATTTCTTACAAGAAACTAAATATATCACCCCATGAAGAGGAAGTACAAGAAAGCGCCTGCTTCATCTTATAAAAGCGGCCTGTGGCATAACTAGTAAAATTTTCAGCTTCTGCCAAATAATTTTTACATAGGTCACATTTCTTTATACAGAAATTATACATAAATATTTTTTAAAAATGTATCTGGACTGGTGAGAAGTTTTCTTGCTCTTTGTCATTATCTTCAATTCATATATAATATCATCCAAGAGCATAACCTGCATCCATGTTTGTGGATCCTTCTGCTAGGAGCATCATCGTTTTGGTCTGCCTGTTCTTTTTTAAATTCAACATATCTATAATTTTGGTAGACTGCGTATCAAACATTGATCCGCTAACTCTGGTGTCCAACTTTAAGTTTTTTAAACCTTCTTTGTTTAATACTTGGCATAAGCTTGTTCGGTATTCGCATCACAATAATTTCTTGAATATCTGCGTTGCTAAGAATTGTATTCCGAAAGGGCTTCTATTAAAATTCAATGTTGAACTAGCCAAAGATGACGCCGACTTGCACCGTTCGTGTAATATTCAGTTGCTTGCTGCTTCCCTGGAAATACTGAAAAAGGTAAAAGATGCGACATATATGAAAATGAAGGCATTACAGATAGAGTTACAAGATGAAAGAATAAAACTTTTTCAGCAGTTTAGTGTGGTAGAAGCAGAACAGATTTGGGAAGAGAAACGTGGACGAATGGATTTACTCAAGCGAGAACTTCGCCGGAGAGAAATAATTAAATTGTCCAAGACCATCCCCGTACGATTGGAACAACCGTTGAGAAATAATGTATCAAAGCGTGGCAACAGGAGATTTCGGAGGCCAAAGAAAGTTAGAATCAGTCCTGTAGTTGGTGAAATTGAACAAAATCATCTAGATAATGCCAGACCAGAAGAAAGCCGTTTGAATTTGAATCCCATTAATTTGGGTTCACATAATTTGACTGAAGCAGAAGTAAGTATATTGACCAAAGGACCATCGTTTTGCCCAATTCCATTAGACATCAATTGGCTGAAAGTCCATGAAAATCTGGATCAGTTCGAGAGAAGAATTCGTTTGGCAGCATACTTCCACAATAAAAATCGAGATAAAGAAAGGGAACAAGATGATAGTTTCCAATTGGCCCGGCCTCAAAGTAAGTGGAATCCGCCTAAGACTTATCCTGAAATTGAACTTTTCTTATCCAATATTAGAAAATAAATTTTAGACCCCATAAACATTAGGAAACACAAGGATAATCTTTTAGAGAAGAACGCATAGCAATTAAAAATTTGAAATTAGATAATAGAGTCATTAGAAATCAAGATAAGGAATCTCACTTTGTTATAGTAGACCAAGAAGATTACCAAAGTAAAATGTTAGGTCAATTAGATAACACCTTGCATTATGTGAAGCTTCCTGAAGATCCCTCTTTAGATCATTTAGATAAAGTTAAGTTATGGTGTAATAAATGGCTTGGTGAAGGTCAGATTAGTCATGAAATTGCCAATTGGGTTACCAATGTTGAACCCAAACCGGGTACGGCTTTTGGCAATGTTAAGACCGATAAAGAAGGGAACCCACTCCGCCTTATTACTTCTTGTTGCGGGACGGCAATTGAAAGACTATCGGCATTTACTGAGCACTATATTAAGCCATTGGCGCAGAGCTTGCCATCTTTCATTAAGGATACAACTCATTTTATCAATAAGATTGAAAGTCTTAACGAGCAAGGACCACTTCCTGACCATGCTCTATTAGTTTCTTGGGATGTGGTCGCTATATGTTTCCCAATATTGATAATTAATTAGGGGTTGGCGCTGTTAGAAATGCTTTAGATTCCAGAATAGATAAGTCACTGTCCACTGAGTGTATTGTTGAAGCTGTGGAAATCTGTTTAAATTCCAACAATTGTTTATTTGGTAATAACAGCTATCTACAACAACACCGTACAGCCATGGAGCCTAAAAATGCATGCAGTTATGCTGATTTGGCCATGGGTACTATTGATGACAAGGCCAAATTTGGAGGAGATTTAAAACCTAACCTTTGGTGGAGGTACAGAGATGATATTTTTGATGTTTGGACACAAGGGTTAGATAAGCTCTTGAAATTTACGGAATATATAAATTCGCTGTACCCTACACTCTAAAAAATGGTGTGTAGTTTTTACACACCTTTCTTGTCGCCGAATTTACACACTTTCAGCCGTGTTTATTTACACACCTTAAGGTGTGTAATTTGAAAAAGGTGTGTAATTTTACATATGATAAGGTGTGTAATTTGCTTGTCGCCGAAATCACACACCTTTTGCCGTGTTTTTAAAAAAGTGTGTTTTTTTACACACCTAGGCGTGTTTTTTTACACACCAAGGCGTGTTTTTTTACACACCAAGGTGTGTTGTTTTTTACACAACTTGTGATGCGTATAAAGATCGCTATATTACAGCAAGATTTAAATTTAAATAACTTAACCTGCAGGAACTGGCAGATAGTTCAAGGAAACATTCTAATTCACGTTATTCCATAGAAGCTGTAATAAAGCTGTAAATATACATATGATATGCTAAATAGCTGAGAAATTTTATATCATAAAGAATAACAATGGCATTTACACTCGATAACTGTAAAGGACATCGATATTATAAGGATATTTTGCGAGTGTGGACTCAAACGAGACCGGTTGCGAAAAATACAATCTACACCGCGCGAATCTAGTGCGGCGCTGCACTGGAAGCGTATATATATATATATATATCATACTGTAATATAATATCGCTTGTGTAAAACTGGTTATTTTGTCGCGGGCTTGTTATCAAGAAACCTTTCTTGATCAGATTTCAGATCAACTTTGTTCAGATTTCCTCAGAAAATCGCAGCGAGTTGCATCACAATTCGAGCAATGCATGTTGACATTAGCGACGACTTGAAAATCCATATCGCAGTGAAGTCGCGGCGGTAGTTCACACCAGCGATGATACCATATCGCAGTCACGTCAGTTCGCAGCGCAAATCGCAACAACAATCGCTATAGTATTGGCGAAATCATTCTGAACATGCATTTCTAAACGCAATATATTTCGCGCAGTTATTTTCCGTATATGTATAAACATGCCTTGGAATAACACGGACATCTTTCTAAAAGTACTTTATTATTCATGGTACAATGAAAATTATCGGCATCTCTACAATTTTTATACAATTTTAAAATTTGGAACAGATATATTAAGTCACTCACTCTCCCAACTGCCTCGTCCATACAAGCATACGGTACAGGTAATACGAATTAGTTCTCGTTTCATGACCAGTAATAATAACATGTGAAGTTCTTTTAGGAATTCGGTAGTCCTGGTATTTATTTGAAGATCAGTACTCCGCAGCATATGTGGTCACAGCAATATTATGATGTATATAGTCAATTATGAGGCGCGTTGTATCCATGATTCCTCTTTGAATGCATAAATAGTAATATCCTTATTAACCCAAGAATTTGGCCAAAGAATATGTAGTCATCCTTTCAGAAAATTATTGTTAAAACCATTAGGAAAAAGCTTTGTCCCTTTGTTGACGCTTGTCTTCAAGCTCGATACGGTTTATGATCAAGCATAGCTTAACAGAGCACCGGATCAAAATTTGACGGTTTCTGATTGGTTGAATTGCATGCGGACCTCTGCGAAGACCGTGCTGATATATGCCGTTGCTAAATTAAGCGCAGCGTCATCCACACCTGATTGGTTAAAAATACTTATAATTTGATCCGATTAAGTGTGGTAAATAATTGTTAAACACGGGTTGCTTACCAAATATTGCGAGTTATCAGGACATTTTAACATAACATACTTCTGACTAGTCATGCCTAAATAGCATAATATCTTATTGTTGAATAGCTGATATGATCATTCCTACATTCTCCGGCATATTTCTATTTTGAAAAATTCATGCAAGGATCGTTTGTTTGAACGGACTCGCTCTCGACCGCGTGAAGTTGAATTTGGAAATGTTAGCCACAATTTCGAGCCACTGCGACGGCTCTTACGGTCGTTGACAGCCGGTTACAACATCGCCAATGAATATACATAATTATTCGAATCGACGGCGGATATTTGACGTTGAAGCGACGTCGAGTTGTCGACGTTGAATGTCCGGTCTATCACCGGTCATTCAACGTCGCCCGGTCTATCGCCGAGCATCTTTTATTTTCCTCGATCTATAGGTAGCTTAGGTAAAACCCTCGACTTTGAAAGAAGCCCTTCGAGTACAGATAATTAAATCATTAATGCTCGAGATCTGCAGTCTTGTCGAGAAATTTTGAAAAAAGAATGCAACGCGACGGGGATATATATATAGTTCTGATTTAAATTTGCCGACAGGTTGTCATTCACGTGTTAAAAATATGTCGGTATAACTGCAAAGAAATCAATGCTGTTGCATATAAAAAGCATGCATGATGCTTGCAGTAAAGATGTCTGTTGAATAAAAGATGTGTGAAATTAAAAGATGTGTAATCGTACGATGTATAATCGGAGACTGAAGCAATGAAGGAACAAGCCAAGGAAATTCTGAGTGAAGGAAGTTTCGTGTTGCACAAGTGGCATTCGGATGCAGTGGAATTAGAGAGTGATATCACAGAAGATGCAGAGTCTGCCTACGCGAAGGAAAGCTTAGGAACTAAACCATCAGAAGACATGCGTTATCAGTTTCGTTGCTGCAACCAGAAGAACCACTAACCAAGCGAGTGGTGCTGCGAACCATGGCCAGAGTTTATGATCCTTTGGGTTTAGCTGCCCCTATCCTACTAACTGCGAAAGTTATCTTCCGCGACATTTGTGACAAGAAGCTTGGATGGGATACAGAATTACCAAAAGATTTTAAGAATCGGTGGGTACGATGGTTAAAGAATCTACCTCGTGTGCTTACCATGCCGAGATGCATTCCTCGAGAAAGAATGTTCACTACAGAAATAGTTCTTCATGGATTCGCAGATGCAAGTATTCTCGGGTGTTGTGCTGTCATCCATGATGTGGTCAAGCAAGATGAGAAAGTTTCCCAGGGTTTTTTGGTGTCCAAGACAAGATTAGCGAAGCGAGATTTAACAATACCAAGACTGTAATTAGTCAGCTGCCACATGGTTACTAATCTTCTCCACAACACGAGAAAAGTCCTGAGTCATCTTCCAATCGTAAGTGTTTATGCATGGACTGATTCAACCGTGTGTCTACAATGGATCAACGGACAAGGAAACTACAAGCAGTTCGTCTCAAATCGCGTGAGGAAGATTAACGAGAAGCAAACCGTTTGGAGACACGTCCCTACTGATCAATACTCTGCAGATATCGTCAGTAGAGGATCGGCGCGAGAGTTACAAAACAAAGATTCCTGGATGAAAGGTCCAATGTGGTTAAGTGCACCCAACGAATGGCCGAAGCAAATCATTACGAAAACAAGTGAAGCATCTGAATCAGAAAGTCGATTGGTGAAAGAAGTGATACAGACAACAGTGGAGACGAAGACAGATTTCATCGACAGTCTACTAACGAGAGTGAGGCTGTGGAAAACTCTACGAGTTCTAGCATGGATCAACAGATTTCTCGACAAGTACAACTCAGCGGACCAATGGTGACAGAAGAAATGCAAAAGCAGATGAAGTTCCTCATCCAACGAGCGCAAATCGAGAGTTTAGAACATGAAGCATTCAAAGAGGACTCAGCACGCCTGAATTGACAGAGGAATGAAGAAGGAATCTATGTTTGCAAAGGAAGGATTCAAGGCGAATATCCTGTGTATCTCCCAGCTAAACAGCTTCTATCTAAAATGGTTATCCAGCAAGCTCACATGAAAACCCTACATGGGGGAGTTGGATTGACGATGAGCAAAGTTCGTGAAGAATATTGGATTCCTAAACTGCCAGCCACCACCAAGAAAGTTATCAGTCATTGTCATGGATGCAAGAGATTCCACACCATGCCAGCACCTGTTCCACCACCAGGCAACCTTCCACGCGAGAGAACTGAGGGTACAACGCCATTTGAAGTTACGTGGGTGGATTATGCCGGTCCCATATATTATCGGAAGGAAACGAACACCGCAATCAAGTCATATATCATCATATACAATTGCAGCCTGACTCGAGGGGTTCACATATAATTATTACCAAATATGGCGTTTTGTTGCAGCAGGTGGTCGACCCGCGAGGATCATATCAGACAATGGTAAAACATTTCACGCTGCATCAAAATGGATCAAGAAAGCAACTAGAGATGAGAGATTACATGGTTTTATGCAGGAACATCACATCAAGTGGCAGTTCAATCTAAGCAAAGCAAGTTGGTGGGGAGGAATGTTCGAAAGAATGGTTGGTCTGGTAAAGAATGCGCTCTACAAAGTTGTAGGTTCCGCAAAGCTCACTTACAAGGAGTTGCAAGACGTGTTGCTGGATATTCAAATCGTGCTAAATAACAGGCCCTTAACCTACTGTGAAGACGACATTCAGCTCCCGATCCTTACACCTAACGTTATGATATTTGGAAAAGCCAATTACCTCCTAGAGTTACCACCAGCAGAAATCGAAGAAGAAGATCTACGGAAGAGAGCAAAATATTTGAAGAGATGCAACGAGGCACTCATGGATGGCGGCGATGGAACAACGAGTATATGAGAGCTCTTCGCGAGAAACATAACCTACGACACAATCGGAAGCAAGGGCAGCTGAAGGAAGGAGATGTAGTACTAATCAAGGGGGAGGACAAGAATCGTGGACGGTGGAAAATGGGAGTCATACAAAAGTTAATCCAAGGAAGAGACGGAATCGTGAGGACAGTCAGACTTCTTGCTGGAAAGTCATATCTTGAGAGATCCATACAGTTTCTCTATCCAATGGAACTACGCTGTGACTTGGAGAAACCAGAGAGAGAAAAGCTGAATCCAAAAGCAAGATAATTCAGACCCAAGCGAAAGGCATGAGCGATTGGTGCATCAAGAAACATTCAGAACATGTATGAGATTGAAGAAGACGCAGGTTGACAATATTCCAAGAACGTAAAGTTAAAAACTTTCTGTAAATTCTTAAGCAAAATCGAACTGAACTTATATTTGAAAACAGTTGTGTTCAAATAGGGGGTACAGTATATGTTTGCGTAAGCGATGAGTGGGCGTGAGGAAATTTTGACATTTAATATGCTGTTAGTGAGTTATTGCGAGACAGTGAGTGCGAGAACATTGCGCATGGGAGTACGAGAGAAGAAATCACATAAAAAACCAAGAAACCGTAATTTCTGTCTAATAATTTGTGGGAATCAAGCGCTATTCACCACAATATATATATATATATATATATATATATTCTAACTATATTATAAACATTCTAACTATTTTATTTTATAAACGCTCTACCTCTAATGGTATGGAGCACTCTTGAACCATCCGCTAGCTTTGTAACATTCATGTTACAAATCTGTTTTAGTATATATATATATATATATATATATATATATATATATATATATATATATATATATATATAATATATATATATATATATATATATATATATCCAACACTCGAAATTGTCCTTCACCATGAATCCTGACAATCGCGAGCCTGCGATGCTAGTGTAGTGCTCTGACCACTGAGCTACGGAAAGCCGTTGCCGGGAGCCTATAGTCACGAGTTCTGTATATACATGCACGGCGGAGACGGGGGGCTGGGGGGGGCTTTAGCCTCCCCACTTTTCTCTGGAATATCTAAATCGAAGTTTTTCTGTACGGTGTATTCTTTGGAAATTAATTTCCCCGCTTCTAGCCCCCCCCCACTTCAAAACACGCTCCGCCGTCCCTGATATATGGTGGTGGTAATGCCGGGATAAGATTCTGGGTATATTATAGGTAATATTTGGCATTTCACTCGATCAAACTACATGTTGAAAGGATTTATGGTGAAGGAAAATTTCGAGTGTTGGAATACATACATTTTTAGGCCTTAAAGTTGCATTTTTCGCAACTGGTCCCGGTTTGGTCTTAAAATGTATGTATTCCAACACTCGAAATTTTCCTTCACCATAAATCCTTTCAACATGTAGTTTGATCGAGTGAAATGCCAAATATTACCTATAATATACCCAGAATCTTATCCCGGCATTACCACCATATATACATAACTCGTGACTAGGCTCTCGGCAACGGCTTCCGTAGCTCAGTCATGGTCAGAGCACTGCACTAGCATCGCAGGGTCGCGGGTTCAATTCCAGCCGGAAGGCCTTGAAGTTGCATTTTTCGCAACTGGTCCCGGTTTGGTCTTAAAATGTATGTATTCCAACACTCGAAATTTTCCTTCACCATAAATCCTTTCAACATGTAGTTTGATCTAGTGAAATGCCAAATATTACCTATAATATACCCAGAATCTTATCCCGGCATTACCACCATATATACATAACTCGTGACTAGGCTCTCGGCAACGGCTTCCGTAGCTCAGTCATGGTCAGAGCACTGCACTAGCAATCGCAGGGTCGCGAGTGCAATTCCAGCCGGAAGGCCGCTAAGTTGCATTTTTCGCAACTTGTCCCGGTTTGGTCTTAAAATGTATGTATTCCAACACTCGAAATTTTCCTTCACCATAAATGCTTTCAACATGTAGTTTGATCGAGTGAAATGCCAAATATTACCTATATATATATATATATATATATATATATATATATATATATATATATATATATATATATATATATATATATATATATATATATATATATATATATATATATATATATATATATATATATATATATATATATATATATATATATATATATATATATATATAAACGATTAAACCATCATTTATATATATATATATATATATATACAAACCATTCGTGAGAAATATAGATCGATCCCTTCCGCGGCGAGATTAATTAATATTAAGGGTATGTACTTCATCTTGCAGGATATAGCGAACCTTATATTCTACGCAAATCGTGTGGCAAATATGGGTGACGGGAAGTGCAGTTCTGAGGGTCTGGGTCCTCACTCCTTTTGGAAAGGACCTTGCCCTCATGTCCTGGCCTGGGCTTCACCGTGGGTGAAGTGTGGCCTGGGGGACACCACTCCACTAATTGGATCTAGAGACAATTCACACGGGGAGTCTAGAATTTTCCAATCATATTTGAATGTTTGTTTGGAGACAAGAAGTGCAGTTCTGAGGGTCTGAGTCCTCAGAAAGCGGGAGGAACAAGGTCGGAGTGAGGTTTTGGGTCGTCATTCGTTGCCCTCATATCCAGGCCCTGGCATCACCGTGGGTGAAGTGTGGCCTGGGGGACACTACTTCCTGCAACAAAATGGCTCTAGAGACAATCCACCCTCAGTTCTGAGGGTCTGGGTCCTCAGAAAGCGGGAGGAACAAGGTCGGAGTGAGGGTCTGGGTCCTCACTCCTTTTGGAAAGGACCTTTCCCTCATGTCCAGGCCCTGGCTTCACCGTGGGTGAAGTGTGGCCTGTGGGACACCACTTCATATACCCTAAATCGGTTATGGTAATTTTTGACAAACTATGCTGCTCTGACATTAATGTACCGTTAATTACTATTATGCTATGTCAGGTAGATATATTAAAATAAAGATACCCAGCTCACACCAAGCAGTCAAAGAAAATAAAACAGTTAAACATTCCTTGGGAGTGACAAAACTCTCCTGGATAAACCATTGCTCGTTTGAGCTCTTATTTATTTATTTATTTATTTATTCATTTATTTTTATTATTATTATTATTATATATATTTTTTTACGTACTTGGTGTGAACTGAGTATGGTTACATTCACGGGTTAATAATTGAAGCAAGTCTAGCGGGTATTGAATCTATGATAGAGCGAGGTGTTCGTATATACACTTCATAGCAATCCGATTGCCATCGCCCTAGTGTTTTAAATAGCCAGGGAGGTAGGTTTGCAGCTGCGGCTGTTGTAGCAGCCCCTATTCGAAAACTATGGGGAGCGTAGTACTTATCTTGATAACCAAGACATGATAATAGTGTTCTTAAATAAAGGTTCATGTTCATTTTGCGGGTTTCTCTGTAGAAGATACTCACGGAGGACTTCTACTGCGCAGACATGTGATTTGCTTTTGGCGATTGTGAGGGATGTGCCTTCGCGGAAAGGATCGGTTTTGGATTGTTTAATTGACAGAGAGATTGTGGTCGGGTTGGAAATGTTCGGTGTGAAACACACATCTCTAACGGCCAGGGAAGGTCCAGCTTTGCCAGGTGGTGGAGAGGTGAATTCGCTGACTCGTAAAAAGCCAAAGAATGCGAAAGTAAACGAGGCCCAAAGCATAACAGTGTCAATGTCTTCGGAGAGCATTGGTTTTAATATGTCATATAGCTGACCCAGAATGGAAATTGTGATTGGTTCGCGCTTGCGTCGCTTGTTGTCCGACGTTCGTTTGAAACCTTTGAGTAGGCGTTGGAGTTGAAACATATGTATGGTATCGATGGTGTGGTTGTGTTCAATGTAGAAGTTCTTAATAGCTGCTAAGTACAGTTTTGCAGTGTGGTATTGTACCTTTTCTTGGAGTGAGGCGACGAAGTAGACTAGCGTTTCTTCTGTAGGAATAGAGGTAGGTTGTGGGTGGACACTAGGCGGTCGTTAAAACAGAATTATAGGTATTTCTTGATCCCGGAAGAGTAGGTAGCCCTTGTGGAAGGAGCGATGGCTTCTGCGAGTAGTTGGTTGACTTTAGATGTTAGATATGGGTCAGTGATTCGGGGATGTTGGTAGGTTGGGGAGAAGCATAAGGGGCCAGTCTGTTGAATTTGTCCATTTGGAATCGAGACAGGGCGTCTGCAATGGGGTTGTCGATGCCTGGGACGTGCTGTGAAGTGAGAGTAAAGTTATAGATCAAGGTTTGGACAGTAATTTTTCGGACGAGGTCCATA
The DNA here is from genome assembly GCA_035772405.1 of Chrysogorgia sp. JL179-B06. Classification (NCBI taxonomy): domain Eukaryota; kingdom Metazoa; phylum Cnidaria; class Anthozoa; order Scleralcyonacea; family Chrysogorgiidae; genus Chrysogorgia; species Chrysogorgia sp. JL179-B06. The sequence goes on from JAYKKM010000522.1 coordinate 2,093,650, forward strand.
ATCTTTGGTATTTTTGAAGATTTTGAGTTAAGAATATTAATGACTGATTGGTTATCGCACCACAGGAGAATTCGTTTGCCCGAGCATTGGGGGCCCCAGACCATACAGGCAAGGTAAATTGGGAAGAGTTCTTTCCAGGCAATGCTTTGTTGTTCCTTATGGGAATGGTATTTGGAAAGCCATTTTCCTTGGAACCAATGGTTGTTAAAGAAAGCACCGTAGCCCAGGCAGACGCATCCGGCTAAAGAAATGCAAATCGGGAGACTTTTGGACTCAAGGAAAAAATTAGATCCGTTCCAGTGGTCAAGGAAAATTTGCCACATAGCGATATATTTACGAAAAGGTGTATTTAGTTTTATATGGTGGGAGTTTTGGGCTACCCCCCTGGTTAGAGCTATAATGCGTTGAAGAAAAGGTCGTCCGGGGACAATGACCCGACATGCAAACTGTAAAGTGCCAATTAAAGATTGTAGCTCTTTAATTTAGAGTACAAGATTTTTTAGTAAGCCAGGATGAAAAACCCGCTTTAGTCCTTTCATATTTGTCTTCTGGAAGACTAGCGGTCATGTTATTTCAATCTAAGAGAATACCGAGAAATTCTAAGGTAGTCGAAGCGGCAGACGTTTTTTTAGGGGCGACAGGGATATTTAGATCTGTTAATAAGCAGAGAAGTTTACAAAGGGAAGTCATGTAGTGGCCGCGAGGAGGGGCTTCCGCTATGAAAAAATAGTCTAAGATATGTAAAATGTTGTCAACACTGTAATTGCGTGACATAATCCATTCGACTGCATCTGAAATATTAGCGTTCGATTGAATCAATTTTTTTGCCGTTTTGGCTGAGACAATGACACTGGAATAGTGAAACCTGCCCCGCCCTCGGAGGATTGAAAGGATATGCGCAAGTTATCGTCGTAACCATCAACATTCCCTGGTAGTAGCATATTAAAGTCAATGTACTCACCATTGGCGATGGAAGTGATTGTTTTTTCTGGGAGATGGTCGTAGAGCGAAGACGGCGCTGGCGGTGAAAGGTCTGGTTGTGGTTGGTGAGGACTTGATTGCGTGACAGTTCCAACGGCGTTGAAAAAGGGTTGATTAGGTGGTGTCGGGAGAGAGTCTTCGATTGACGAGGAGATTAGGCAACGTAGCGTGTTTAACTGTTCGGTAGTAAAACCTCCGGACGTCGGTTCTTCTTGGCGCTGGGCGTGGGTTTCAATCTCTTGCGAAGGTAGGTCTGGTACTGGCTGGGATGTAGCTGATGAAGTTGAGGGCTGGTTTTCTTCAGGTGGCGTGGGTCGGTTCTTCAAGGCAGTGGTTAACCTCGCGATCAAGGTGTTTCGTGAGCCGGTTGTGACCAAGTTGAGTTGGCTTAGGCGAAGTTTTTGGTTTGAGACTTTATTTAACGAGGGTAAAAATACACATGACAGTAAATAATTATACTGATGACCCTGTGGCCCTCACCTATGGCTATGTTTAATACTATGTTACTATCTTATATTAAAATGAATCTATCTAAACATTAAAAAATATTTCTGATAGTTTAAAATTGGTTGTTTTAGTTTTTGTTTAAAAAGCTTTACGTTTTTAACTCTCCTTAATTCAACATTTAAGTTGTTCCAGTCTTTGATGGTTCGGACCGTAAACGTTTGGCCCCCTTCTGTTGTCTTTTTAAAACGAGGGCAAACCAAGTTTATTGTTGAAAATCGTGTATTTCTTCCATGGATGTCAGAGTTTCTTGTCAGCAGCGAATCTATATAGCTTGGTGTTTCTCCATTTAATCTTTTTACGACCATGGCGCAGCGATTTATCAAAATTTCTTCGTTTAAAGGAATCCATCCCAATGTGTTAAATAATGGTACAGGGTGTGTTCTACTATGAGCTCCAAGGATTATTCTGGCCGCTCTTTTCTGTAATCTGAAGATCCTTTGTTCGCTTTCTCTTTTGCATGAAGACCAGACTGAACTACCATAGAAGATAAGTGGCTTTATGACTCCATTGTAATATATCTCTCGTTGTTTCGGTGACAAATATGGGCTAATATGTCTAAGTAGGCCAATTCTTTTTGCAACTTTCTTTGAGAGATTTTCCATATGTAGGTTGAAATCCAGACGATTGTCGAGTTCGAGACCTAGCAGTTTAAAGCTATCCACTTGTTCAATAATTTCGCCATTGAGGTTTAAATCCATTGTTGGAAATGAAGGCGTGATCCGGTTTTGTAGACGCTTGCTGATGACTAGCATTGATTTGGTTTTTTCAGTATTAACAAACATTTTGTTATTTGATGACCATAATGCTACTTCATTAATGCTTAGATTTAAGTTATCCTGAATAGCTGCTAAATTATCCCACTTTGAGATTGAAGATAGGGTGGTGTCATCAGCATAAATATCAATAACCGTACTATTGCTGATGTGAACTTTTTTGAAATCGACAAATATTAAACCAGTTACTTTATCATCGTCCATATTCCATAAGATTTCATCTACAAGTTTAATTAATGCGGTTTCAGTTGAATGGCGAGGACGGAAAGCTGATTGCAAACGATATATAAGGTTGTTTTCTCGAAGAAAACTGAAGAGAGATCTTGCGACGTGTTTTTCTATTATTTTTGAGAGGTCTGAAAGGATCGAAATTGGGCGATAATTGTTTCTATTGTCACGGGAACCAGATTTGTAGATTGGAGTCACTCTGGCCAGCTTCCATCTCGTCGGAAAAACACACGTTGATATAGAGAGATTCATCAGCTTGCACAATGGAGCTGCAATTATTGAGGCTGAAATTTTAAGTATACGAACACTTATTCCGTCAGGACCTGTTGTCTTATTTGTTGGGATATTGCTGATTATCTCCATCACCTGCTCCGGGGTCATTTCTGGAATTGAATAGTCAGCGGATTGCAGATTTGAGTTAACAAACTCGTTTAGTTTTGTTCCGTCATACTCGCCTCCCGAATTTGAGGTCTGTGTTATTGATGAGGCAATGTTGATGTTAGGTGTACAAAAATGAGTTAAAGCCCCTCCCCCTAAGTTAACTTTTGTAACTTCCGGTTTGGGGACATGCGGTTTTTGACAGAAATTCGAGTGTAAACTATATAATATGAGTTGAAAAGAAACAAAGTATCGTTTTGTTGTTATTGTCATTACGGGATTTGGATCGGAACACATGTAACATTTGGCGCCCAACGTGAGCCTACCACTCGGGTAGTTTGTATCCCGAAAATAGTGGTGGAGAAAACAGAATAATACTGAAGTGTGTTGTTTATATTTATCCAATATTAATAATGGCTGCTTCATATACTGGTGACTTTAGTCTTCTTCGTCAGCTTTGAGAGAAGAATGGCAATATATTACGCAGATTCGACCGACAAGAAAGTAAGTGGCAGTTTGTCTGTTTAAATCTTTGTTGTAAAGGAACCGTTTGAAACGATTGACGAGTTTGTTGTTGTGGCAAGTTCTATTTGAGTTCGTGTATAAAGTCATGGCCGAGCAGTCGGAGATAGAGATAGAGGAGCTTCAACTCGCTCTAGAATCTGAAATATGCGGCCTGACCATGGAAGAAATGATCAAAGTTGCAGAACATGTCAAGGTGACTACCGAAGGGTTTAGTAAACTTCAACTGTCGAAAAGGATCCGGGAAAAAATCGAAGCGAATGTCGAGGCGTCAGAAGAAAATAAGGCTTTACTAAAAGAACTATCCGACGTTGTTGGCGTAGAACCACCGCCATTGCAAGCAGAAACAATTGACACTAGTAAAACTCAAGCAGACGAACAGCAAGATGACAAAGCAACGCCAAACTCAACTAAGAAAACGAATGCAACGGTTTCTGTTGACATAACCAAGGCTTTTAAGCGTGACTTTAAAATCCATGGAATAATTGGAGGCGACAACCACAGAGATGGTTTGTCCTTTGTTAGCCTTGTCAGACAGATCGACAATGGAATGAAGTCTGGCTACACAGAGACCGACGTTGTTGAAGCAGTGATACGTGGTGTAAGTCCTAGTTTGAAATTGCGTTCTTATCTGGAAATGATGAATGATCTATCTTTGTCTCGTTTGAAGCAAATTCTTAGAGCCCATTTCAAACACAAATCTGCAACAGAACTTTATCAGGAACTTGCATCATTGTGTCAAGGCCAAAGGGAATCCGCTCAAGATTTCCTCATTAGAGCCATGAATTTACGTCAACAAGTTATCTTTGCATCACAAGCAATGGATAGCACTGTGAAATATGACCAAACTCTGGTGCAGGCATTGTTTATACATGTAGTGGAAACAGGCTTACAGCAAGAGTCTATTAGGGCTAAACTACGCCCACTCCTGGAAAAATCAGATGTTGGTGATGAGGAACTGATGGATAAAGTTAATGTTGCTGTCTCTGCTGAAACAGAACGACAAAATAAGATGGGGGTAACCATCAAGAAAAGCTCACAAGTCAACCAGATTGGAATGAGCCCAGATAGCCCCGAATCTGACCAGGAAAGTAAATGTCCAAGTGCTAAAACAAAGACATCTCTAAACAATGGAAAAGAGATCAAACCAAACAAGATGATTGCAGCTTTGGAAGCTGTACAGGCAGACCTGGCATCATTAAAAGAAGCTTTCAATAAGTCCCATACATCTGGAAGAGAAGCTAGCAAAGAGGATCAACAAAATCCACATAAAAGAAGGAATGTTTTATGCAACTCATGCAAAGAATCAGGTGAGGAGAAATGTGATCATTGTTATAAATGTGGCTCAAGGGAACATTTTGCAAGGGGATGCAAAAAGACCCAGGGAAACGAGAAGGGGCTGCGCCAAAGGGACCGGGTGTAGCCAACCAAACTGATTTGTCCCATTCCTGTACATTTTGTAAAAGAAAGGAGTCCCATACACCATTTCAACAGTGCAGCAAATGTAAATTTGTCAGGTACTGCTGTCAAATATGTCAACATAGACATTGGGGAGAACACAAAACATTGTGTCAAGAACTATCCTACTTAAATGAACAGAACAGTAAAACCCAAGTGAACGAAGGAACGTACACATGTCATTTATCACCCAGGGGAGCTGCAACTGTAGTCCGATTAGTGGGAAAGAAATGTACTGTGAAATGTTCATTGAATGGGGTGACAACTACTGCTCTTTGGGATACAGGAGCACAAGTATCAATTGTTTCTCATGATTGGGTCCTAAAGAACTTACCAGAGGCTAAATTGAACACTGTTGAGAGTCTTCTCGGGGTAAGTGAACTGGATCTAAAAACAGCTAATGGGACCGACCTACCTTATAATGGGTGGATTGAAGTTGATTTCAAGCTGGTGGGAGCAAATCATGGCTATGGAATTAAAGTACCCTTCCTGGTTTCAAGGGATGCTCTAGACCTACCCATCATTGGGTACAATGTAATTGAGGAAATAACTCAAAACCCAACCAATGGTATTACTGCTGACAAGCAACCACCATATCTGGATGTACTCTCCTCTAGTTTAATTGGGGTGGAAAAGGAAAAAGTCGAAGCCCTTGTAGAATTTATCAAGTCTGAAAAGACTTGTGAATTACCTACTCTCAAGACCACCAAAAGGGACACAGTTATACCACCAGGTCAATCATTTTCGCATTTCTTGCCATGTTAATGCTGGCCCCATCGAGGAGAGAATACCTGTGTTGTTTGAGCCAAATCCAGAGTGTCCTTGGCCTGATGGTCTCGAGATTCCAGAGACACTTGCAACAATATCAAGGGGGTCACGAGTCAATATTCATGTTAACAACCCTACCAAGCATTCGATTATGTTAAGGAAGAGAACAGTCTTGGGAAGACTACAACTAGTAAGATCAATTAACCCACTTGAGGTAAAACAAAGGGAAGTTGCAGATGGAAATGAGGGAGAGTGCGAGCATCTCGAAGTTGAAACCAAAGTGCACATTGCCAGCACAATGACCAGTAAAGAAAGTAGGGAAGGACAGAAAGTCATCAGAGAAAGTAACGTATCTAACCATAATATTCCTGATGTTAACCTTGAGGGACTCACAGGTGAACAAAAACGTGTGGCTGAAAAGATGTTACAAGAGGAAGCTGAATCATTCTCCAAAGCAGACGAAATTGGTAATGCAGAAGGGCTGCAAATGAATATTAATCTCACTGATTCAACACCAGTACAGAGGAACTATACAGCTGTGCCACGGCCCCTGTATCCTGAGGTTAAACAATATGTTGAAGACCTTCTGAATAGAGGATGGGTTCGGAAGTCACGTTCTGCTTATTCTTCACCTGTTGTTTGTGTACGGAAAAAGGATGGAACACTTCGGTTATGTATTGATTATAGGCAGCTGAACCAGAAGACAGTGCCTGATCGACATCCTCTACCCAGAGTTCAAGCTACATTGGAGAGTCTTGGCGGCAACAACTGGTTTTCACTGCTAGATCAAGGAAAGGCATATCACCAAGGCTACGTAAGCCCGGAGAGTAGACACAAAACAGCGTTTATCACACCGTGGGGATTATTTGAATGGGTTCGTATCCCATTTGGCCTCATGAATGCACCTGGAGAATTTCAGCGGTTTATGGAACATTGTCTCGAGGGTCTCAGAGATGAAATTTGTATACCATATATTGACGATGTTATCGTATTTAGCAAGACATTCGAAGAGCATGTAGATCATATTCGTCAAGTTCTACGGCGACTTCGATCAAATGGAGTGAAGCTTAAACCGAGGAAATGTAAGCTGTTTCAAAGCGAAGTGAACTATCTCGGACAGATTGTCTCATCAGAGGGGTATAGACTGGATCCTGAAAAGGTCAGAGCAGTGACAACTTTAAAAGACTCCACGCCAACGACAGTAGGAGAAGTAAGGAAACTTCTCGGACTTCTTGGATATTATCGAAGGTACATTCAGAATTTCGCACGGATTGCTCGACCACTATTCGACCTGCTACAAGCTCCCCCTACAGAGAAGACCAAATCTTCTAACAAGATCTCTAAATCCAAGAACAGCGGATCAGTACCATCGTCAACACCAATTGTGTGGCAAGAACAACACCAAAACGCTCTTGAAAAACTCCTAAACCATTTAACAAACCCTCCAATCCTGGGATACCCAGATTACAACCAACCATTCGTGCTGAATACAGATGCGTCGCAAGAAGGATTAGGAGCTGTTTTGTACCAGAAGCAAAATGGTAAGATGCGCGTGATGGGATATGGCTCCAGATCACTCAGCCCTGCTGAAAAGAAGTACCATTCCGGTAAACTGGAGTTTTTAGCACTGAAGTGGGCGGTCTGCGAGCACTTCCGTGATTACCTTTACTACGCCTCCCATTTCACAGTCTACACTGATAACAACCCACTTACCTACGTGTTGACAACAGCCAAATTAAACGCGACGGGTCATCGCTGGGTTGCTGAGCTTGCTGACTTCACGTTTAACATCAAGTATAGACCAGGACACTCCAATGGAGACGCAGATGCATTGTCGCGGATGCCGCTGGGTTTCATCAATTATATGGGAGAGTGCACTGAAGATATATCTCTTGACCACATCAAGGCAGCAATTGACGGGATCAGAGCACAACATAACGGTGACACAATTTGGGTTTCGGTGCTAACGTATGACGAAGACCTAGTGGAGGTTGATAAGGAGTTTCTCTTAGATGATCAGCCTGCCATTAGCAATGACACAATTCTGCAAGCACAGAAGCAAGATCGAACAATCGGTAGAGTACTAGGTTTCAAGTCGGAAGGACGACGCCCATCCATTCAAGACACTAAGAGAGAACTACCTGGTACCAAGGCACTCTTAAGGCAATGGCACAAGCTCAAGATTGGAAAAGACGGGTTACTACGACGAGAAAGCGGCCCTTACAAACAGCTGGTATTACCACGAAAGTACCATTTTACAGTCTTCAAGGAACTTCATCAAGAGATGGGACATTTAGGAACAGCGCGGGTGGTGCAACTAGCTAGGGAACGTTTTTACTGGCCCAACATGGAAAAGGACATCACTCATTTTGTAACCAATGTTTGTGGATGCCTAAAGCAGAGAAGACCAGTCTTGCAAGCACGTGCACCGCTCTGCAACATAACAACATCATCGCCTTTTGAACTGATTTCAATTGACTATATGCATCTGGATACAAGCTCGGGAGGTTACGAGTATTTATTAGTGATCGTGGACCATTTTACCAGATTTGCGCAAGCTTATCCAACAAAGAACAAATCAAGTACCACCGCTGCTGAAAAATTGTATAACGATTTTGTTCTTCGATTTGGCTTTCCAGCAAAAAATACTACACGACCAGGGCAGAGAGTTTGAAAACAATTTGTTCCATCAGTTAGAGAAGCTAACTGGAGTCCAGCGACTACGGACCACGCCATACCACCCTCAGACAAATGGAAAGGCTGAGCGGTTTAATAGAACGTTGTTGTCAATGTTAAGAACTTTACCAGAGGATAGAAAGAGCAAGTGGAAGGACTCAGTGAATAAGGTAGTGCACGCATACAATTGCACACTTAACGACGCCACCGGGTTTTCGCCGTTCTACCTGCTGTTTGGACGTTCACCACGACTTCCAATTGACCTCCTGTTTGGAACATCGCCTTGTGTAGCCAAAGGAAATCACACCGAGTTCGTGGAAAGATGGAAAGGTGCCATGAGAGAGGCTTACGCGAAAGCTACGAATAACTGTAGTAAGTCTGCAGCCATAGGAAAGAAACACTATGACCAGAAGGTCCGTTTTACACAGTTAAAGCCAGGGGACCGAGTGCTAGTACGCAACTTATCTGAGCGTGGGGGACCTGGAAAACTCAGATCTTACTGGGAAAACCAGATACACGAGGTAGTGGAGCAAAAAGGAGAGATGCCGGTATTCGTGGTTAAACCAGAGGGTCATGGCACGGGTAGATCTCGAGTACTCCACAGGAATCTTCTTCTACCCTGTGACTTTTTACCACCAGATATTCCTGATGACGTCAGACCGGTGGGTAAACAGCGGCGCAGGGAAGGAAAACACGTAAGGCAAGACGACTCGCAGCAGATGAACCCTAATGATGGCGACAGCGGTGACGAACTCGTGTTTCGGGGACTTTCTCCTGTGGAGATTGCGACAGCCCCTCCGACGATGGGTGAGAGTGCACATGCGCCAAATTTGGAGGAGGAGGAGGCGACAATGGCGACAGGGGACCATGGACCACATCCCAGCGAACTCTTTCAAGAAGAGGGCATCCAAACTAATCCAGATCCACCCCTGGTAACGCCAGTGATGCAACCAACCATGGTGCTTAGCGAGGACCCTGTTGGGGGGATGGATGCCATACCTAGCCGTCCAGTACGGAACCGCCGCCCTCCTGCTATGTTGAATTATGGTTCATTGGGTAACTCGACGGATTTTCAACCCTACGCGTCAAGTGTCCAAACATCAAGTGGTATTGTTTTTGTCCAGCCAAGGATTTTCTGGCCTCCCCACCAGTATTGGACAACACCGGTGTACCATTACCGCCCTAGTAATGACTATTATGGTACACCATATATGGCTTACTAGACGAAGAAATAAACGGCTATATTAACATTACATTTAAAACGTTTTAAAAAGTTATAGTTGTCTGGAGAAAAATGAACAGAAAAGAAAACAACTCATCGAGCTATTTTAAGTATTAGCATACAGTATAAAGGATAAAACAATTATCTTTTTAGTAACATTTAGTGATTCTTAGGAATCACAATAAATAAGGACGTTAAATGAGAGTATATAAAGAACAGTGAAAGTGAGTTAGACGGAACATCCTCGGTAGGCCTGATCACCCTAGTGAAGTGTTCGTGTTTAGGTCAATCTTGTAACGTCCAGTAGGACGCTCTTTAAGCAGGGGAGTGTGTTAGGTGTACAAAAATGAGTTAAAGCCCCTCCCCCTAAGTTAACTTTTGTAACTTCCGGTTTGGGGACATGCGGTTTTGACAGAAATTCGAGTGTAAACTATATAATATGAGTTGAAAAGAAACAAAGTATCGTTTTGTTGTTATTGTCATTACGGGATTTGGATCGGAACACATGTAACATTGACAAAAAAATTGTTGAATTCTTCAGCAATCTGACTTTTATCGCTTATACTTTCATTGTTTATCTTAAGTTCAGTAATCGCGGTGCGTTGTTTTTGCGTTCCACTAAGTGATTTTAGTGCATTCCAAATTTCTTTAGGATTTCCTTTGTTGTTTTCAATAGGCTCCTTAAAAAAGTCTCGCTTAGATTTCCTTATTAAATTTGTAGCTGTATTTTTGACTCGACGGTATATAATCCAATCGTTGTTTGAGTTTAGCAGCTTATCCCGAGATTTTAGCATTTGAACAATGTGATCGGTCATCCATGCCGGTTGTTTTGGTTTCTTTATACGCTTTTGTTTAACAGGAATATGTTTATCTATAACATTGTTAAACATAAGCTCCAGGGCATTTAAAATATCGTTACAGTCTTCGAACAAAAAGGCTGTATCCCAAGGGGTACTGTTTAGGTCTTCCATAAAAGCTTCTTGTCTAAAAGACTTAAAATCGCGATATTTTATTTCATCATGACTCTGGATTTTTTTACGGTTTTTAAAGTACCTTCGACAGATAAAAATTGGAAGGTGGTCTGACATGCCTATATTTGGTATGATGATATCTGAGATCCTGTTTGGTTTGGTCGAATAAACGTGATCAAGGCATGTTTTGCTTGCTGGTCTCGTAATATCTGAGACCAGTTGAGTCATTTTAAGGCTTTTAAAGAATCTTGTCAAACAATGCCTATTGAAAGATGGCTTGTCCAGACTGTTTATATTGAAATCACCCAAAACAATGGTTTCCCGATTTCGCAGGTATGCTGCTTCAATATTAAGTTCAATCTTTAGATCCGTTTCACAATTTGAAGAAGGAGGACGATAAAAAACTCCGGTGAAAAAAGGTCGATCTGATTTATATGGATAAACCGAAAACCACATTGATTCAATCAGCTCGTCTTCAAGATCAGGGACTCTCAAAGCTTTTATATTTTCTGAAAGAAAAGCTATTATACCTCCGCCGCCTTTCTGACCATTTCGATCTTTCCTATACATTGAGTAACCTTCGATTTCAAACAAGCAGTCAGGTTTTTCAGGTTTCAAAAATGTTTCAATCAGGAACAGTATATCAATACTATCAGACGATGAAGTTAATAGGAGTTTGATTTGCTCAAACTTCGGGTCCGTAAGGCGATTTATGTTCCATTGGCCAATTTTAATACCTTTGTCTGGTAACCTTTGAAATAAGTTTACATATACCTGATTTCTTGGTCCGGGGTTTAGTTCGATATCACCACTCAGATTAACCAATATTATCGCTGCACCCGCGTTGCGAAGAAGCTTCACAGCAGCACAAATACCACAGCCGTGTGTAACGGCTCAGTTGCCTCAGATGGGAAGGAGTTTCTTGTTGGGTACGACTGCTGTGGTTACTACGTGTTTTAGGCATCTTGAACATTTTTTTTTCTTTTAGTGACTACCCGTGTAGGATTATTCCACACTCTTAAAACAAGGTGTGCTAATGGTGTGTTACATAACACACCAAGGTGTGTTATATAACACACAGGATGTGTTATAGTAACACACCATTTGAAAATAACTTTCAATAACACACCAAGGTGTGCTATACAACACACCATGGTGTGTTACATAACACACCACATTGTGTTAGACAACACACCAAGGTGTGTTACGTAACACATGGTGTGTTACACAACACACCTTCCAATATGATGCATTTTTTCTAATTTTTAAATTAACACACCTTTTATGCAAGGTGTGTTAATTTAACACACCTTTTCAAGCGTAACACACCATTTCAGATAACACACCTTTCAAATAAACACCTTTTAAACAACACATCTTTTGTGAACAACACATCTTTTGAATAACACATCTTTTGAACAACACATCTTTAGTTTTGAACAACACATCTTTTGAACAACACGCCTTTTGAACAACACACCTTTTGAACAACACATCTTTTGAACAACACATATTTGTTGAACAACACATCTTTTGAACAACACACCTTTTAAATAACACACTAAAATAACATATCTTTTGGTTAGTCTGAGCACAAAGCCCATTTTAGTCAGTTGTTTCTACACAATTATACTCATATTTACTTTCGGTTTCTGTGCTTTGTTCATACTTTTTATTCAGTTTACACTGCATGTCCAGCGCGCGCTGCAATATGATACACATTGTAGCCAGAGGCTAAATGCGCTTATTCTATATTCACGTGCCCATATAGTTTTCTACATTTACATATACAGGACATCATTGTGGTTATCGTTACCTACTCCAAAACCTAAAAACCAATGAATATCTTGTAGCGAAAGGATAGAGCTACTGTAATCCAGCCTCGCTATAATATAGTTTACGACATTTATAGTTTTGACAATTGACGGATAATAGCGCAAATATATACACCACGTGATAAGCATTGTCCAAAGAGCAAATTATTTTTATTTATTTTATTTATTTATTTATTAACTTTACAACCATATATAAATGCGAAAGAATTAAAACTATTAAATTAGAGAAAAAACTTTGAATAACTAAATATATGGTTGAAGGTAAGGTCAACAGGATATGAGTAGTCCCATGTGAAGACCGACCTTAATGAAAACAAACATAACATACATAAAATAAAGACCAGAACAAATATACAGTTTACAGAAGACATGACGAATTAGGAACAACAGCTTAAGTTGAAAGAGCGGCACTTAGAACAGAAGGTTTTCCAAGTGCGCACTCTGTTAACATCGAAAGATGACTGTAGTAGAGAAGAGTAGTAAACAGTTAGTCTGTGTTTGAAGGAGGAAACGGATGAACTATTACGAATGGTTGGAGAGAGATTATTCCAGAGAAGGACAATTCGGTTGAAAAAAGAGTTCCTATAGATAGACGTCCTGCAATGGTTGACTTGAAGCAAGTTGTCCTTATTTGAACGGGTGCGACTGCGAGACGTTCTTTGAGAAGAAAAAGTGACGAAAGAGGAGATGTCTAGGTCGAAGAGGCCTTGTTTACATTTAAAAAAGAAAACGAGATCCTTTAGTTCAAGCCAGTAGGATATCGGAAGTAAATTAAGCTTCTTAAGACGTTCAGGATATGACAACTCATAATCCTGAAGGATGAATTTGCTAGCACGTCTTTGAACACCCTCGAGGATCGCAAGATCGCGTGACGATCCTTGAGGTGCCCAGATCTCACTACCATAAGACAGATGAGAACGGACGAGAGCAAGAAAAAGAAGCCTGCGGCAACGAATATCAGTCATTTGGGTACAATTCCTGTTGAGAAAACCAAGCATACGATTGGCTTTTGCAGTGCAGCTGGCTATGTGTGGCGACCACTTTAGGTCATTGCTGATAACCACACCCAAGTCTACTTGGCTAGTTATGCTCTTGACTGGTTCGTTGTTAAGAAAGTAGGAATGAGTTGGAGGGTTGCGTTTGCGGGATATCCTGAGTAAAAGCGTCTTTGAGACATTAAATTTCAATTGCCAGGACAGCGACCAGTTGGACATAGCATCCAGGTCAAACTGGAGGAGATCTCGATCATCTGGTGATTGTATAGCACGATAACATTTGCTGTCATCAGGAAAACGCGCAACAGTACTATTCTTGGTTACCTGCTGAAGGTCGTTCACATAAAGTATGAATAGGAGAGGACCTATTACACTACCTTGTGGCACACCAGAGGTAACACTAAGAAAAGATGAGGGAAAAAAACACTGTTTGCGATCACGAAGGTAATCGGCAAACCAGTTAAGAAGTGGACCAGGGATTCCAAACGATTTAAGTCTGAACAAGAGTTTGCTATGGGACACAGAGTCAAACGCTTTAGAAAAGTCAAGATAAACCATGTCAATTTCCTTACCAGAATCAAGAGTATGACCAAGGACGTGAAGCACATTCAAAAGTTGAGTAACACATGACCTATGGCAACGAAAGCCGTGTTGAAGGTCATGCAAAGAGTTCTTAACAAAAGAATAAACCTGATTGAAAATTAGACGTTCTAGAACTTTGGAGACTTGGGATAATAATGAAACTGGTCTGTAGTTTGTGGCCTCATGAGCGTCGCCTTTCTTGGGTATGGGCACGACATTTGCAGATTTCCATTCAGAAGGGAAAACACCCTGCTGAAGAGATAGCTCAAAGAGAGCAGTCAAAGACGGGGCGATTACTTCAGAACATCGCTTTAGAATATAAGCTGGTATACCGTCAGGACCAGTAGCCTTAGAGGGTGACAAATTGAACAACAATGACTGAACGTCGGATCCAGATATAGTTAATGAGTCAAGAGAGTTAGATGTTGAGTTAGAAGGAGAGATAAGAGGTGATGAACTTGTGTCGGAGTCGGAGATAAAGACTGACGCAAAATATTGGTTAAAGCCATCCGCTTTTTCCTCCGCAGAAAAAAGTTTCTGACCATTCAATTTAATCACGTCAGGGATAGATATACTGTATCTGTTGGATTTAAGGTCTTCGTGTGTCAAAATTTATATAAAAATCAACGGAAAGGTATACGAAACATATCTCCTACGAAATTACATCGGTTTAATGGACATAAAAGCGTTAAATCATCGGGTAAACGACGAATAGATCTTGAAGCCATGTCCTTTGATTTTATTAAAGACGAGTCTCGCTTTAATCGCTTACGCATTTTCTCATATAACATCTGATCTTCACATTTTAAGTGGATGAAACCTACAGCGTTCGATTCGCCAGATTCAAGTGATCATTTCGATGTAGAATTGATTTAAATCGGACAAAAACACAACATTTCATGATTGATATTACGGAGTTGCACGCACTGTTAGTTCGTGGTAGTTAAAATAACTACAACATTGTAGTAATTTTAACTATTTCGAGTGTAATAACTTTATCTTAGTTATTTTTACCACAGTTTTGTAGTAAAAACAACAATTACCGTAGTGATTTTAACTACCACGGTGTAGTTAATACATCATGGTTATTTTAACCACAGTTTAATAGTTAAAATAACTATTGCCATAGTAATTTTAACTATAGTTTACGTAGTTACTTCGTCTTAGTTATTTTAACTACAATTGTTTAACTACATATATTTAGATTGTAGTAATTTTAACTATAATTTACGTAGTTCCTATGTCTTAGTTATTTTAACTACAATTGTTTAACTACATATATTTAGATTGTAGTAATTTTAACTATAGTTTACGTAGTTACTTCGTCTTAGTTATTTTATTTATTCTTGGTTAGAATTCCAAATTTTGCTGCGCAGTCACCACAGTGTATACGCGCACAGGGACGAAACTCAAGGGGGGTGTGGGGGTGTGACACCCCCGCAAAAATACTAAAACACCAATTGGCAGGGCAAATGGGCAATCAGAGATCTTGCAGGGCAGCGCAGTCGGAGGCTAGGAGAGAAGCTACTTAAGGTAATCTACCTATGGGCTTCATCTACACGAGATTTTACAAACGGGTGTAGCTTGAAGTGTTAGCCAACCCATAACCCTTGTCACGCGACAATATTGTTCTGATTACCTTCTTGTCGACTTTATCCCCCCCCCCCAACTTTAAATGCGTTCCTATATATACGCCTCCGCTTCCCGAAACATAATGCATGACGATTATACTTTTATCAGTTTTATGCACGATCAATGATCAATTCTGTATGTATACGAATTAACTAAAGTGACCTTAGTCCGCGAACGCAGCGGTTGTGCAGCTGTTCATAGGTACTGTGCTTAATTTAGGAAACCGAAAAACGCGCGGGCTGTAGTTGTGTCATCCTCGTTGGACACGGCTGAATGCCTATTTTCGTGGTCTTGCTATAACTTAATATATATTTGTTACTCTAAGTATTGCCAGTTTTCCATCACATACAAGACTGACAATATAAATTTAGTTCAAATGCATGTAGATTGAGGCAGGCTCCATTTACACATTTCGTACAATTTTACCGTACACCCAACCTCGTTCCCAGACGAGGTTGACCGTACACCCCCCCCCCCCCCCCCCCCCACCCACCCTGCCAACGAAAAAGGGCTAGTTTCGCCCCTGTGCGCGCAGTTATTAAGATGGAGTATTAAAGTAACTACGTAAACTATAATTAAAATTACTACAATCTAAGTATATGTAGTTCAGTAGTTAAACAGTTGTAATTAAAATAACTAAGACGAAGTAACTACGTAAACTATAGTTAAAATTACTACAATCTAAATATATGTACCGGTATATAATATATATACATTAATTAAAATGAAACGAGCCGCTTCGTACAAGAGTTTATTTGTTGTAGAGTTAACAAAGACTTGCCTATAACTTTTGGAGTGTTCGGTTTATGCATAAGTAACTTCATGAATGGTAAGATTGCGGAGAATGAACGGGGAGTCGTCTTCGTACGAGTAGATTTATAAACCAGAAATATACATTGGCTCGCTCGACTTCATATTATACTGCTAGTTATATAGATAATATAATTTCTACTATACAATAGATATATAATTTATTCTATAAGTATTAAAATTAATACGTTTTCGTAACCTTGTCAGGCATGCGGGTATTGACATTATCAGGCTTAGGAATTATCAGGTAGAGGCCTGCAAACTGCATATATGGACATTTAAATTCCCAGAGGTCCTAGCGAGTTAATGTTAAGCAGTGCAGCTGCGCCATATTTGAAACTTTGAATTGTCTTATGCAGTTTTGTGTCTTGCTGGAATGTTTGTTTGGTAAATTACCTTGTGTTACCAATTCTATAAAGAAGTGGCTGATCATCAATTATTCGTCGGTCTTACAAAATGCTGACTGCGGTAGTAAATACGGCAGTGATGCGATTTTAGGCAATTCAGCAAAGTTCTAAATTCGAAGGTAAGTCTGACTCTGATCTACTAAATATATATAGCTATTAAACGCATCTGAAAGTTTGAAGCAGGTATAATACGAAATCAAATTGTTGTCCTGAACTGATCTTATCAAACACTTTGTCTTAGCGGATTCCATTGTGATTCCAATGTGGATAATCAAGTGTCTAATCAAAATAATTTGAATAACGGAGAAAGCCCATCCTTAATTATCTGGTCTCAGAAGACAAAGTGGTATGTAATACATAATTATATCGGGAATAACCGTTTACAATTACACAACCTTTCATTTGTTTATGATAATGATTAAGAATGAATAACAATCAACAAAAGGGAATCTAAGCATTTAAGTCCATGCTGAAAAGCACAAGTTCAGGGAGTATTAAATGTGTGATATTGGTTTGGTTTTAGAAGTGGTGTTGTCATAATTTTTATGTATAAATGTTAAGCCTAAATCCTCAGAAAAAGTCCCAGATAGGGCTCAAACCTTCTGATTGCCTGTGACATGCTCTAATGTATCAGTCAAATCCAAGCGTGCCATCCTCCCCGGCCATTCCCTGGGCATTTGACTTTTTTAAAAATGCTGCTAATTCCCGCAGTGAAACATGAAAGCAACAACAGTAATTTTCAGTGTTTTCAAGCGTTACTGACAAATAGTATCGTGCAAGGTGTTTTGTGGTGCTGTTTTACTTTTTCAACAAACATGCAGCATAAGAGAACTGATACTAGAGAAAAGACTTTCAAGTGTGATGTCTGTGAGAAAGCATATAACTTCTTCTTACACGGTAACCCCCGCGACAAAATCAAGAGCACCTTCAATTTAAAATCCAAAGAGAGCCCACCAACTGTGCCAGAACTGAAACACTTTGAAGATGACCTCGTCAGAATAATAGAAAATATCGAATTCCGAAACAACAACGAGCCATTCATGAAAAACTTGGAAAAAGACAAACGAAGAATACAATCGGCAACAAATGTATTAATTTGTTGTTAAGTTGTTGACTCTTGTAAAAATCTTTACCTTTCCTAATCCTTAATCCTTTCCTAATCTTTGCGAGCATGGATGTATGGTGGATTATTAAGCTTGTTAGCTGCTTTTATGCCGACGAATGCTGACATGAACAATACTGAAGAGCATTGAATATTTCTCAATTATTTAGGTCAAGAAACCAGACAAAGGCAATGGAACAAAGACCCCAAAAATTATCATATCTAAACACCCAAAAATTCTGGGTGTCATGTGACCAGCCGATCCCAGGGCCATTTTCGCAGACCTTCCACGAGGTTGCATGAAAGACCATTTTGGTACCAGGGTGGCATGTGTGAAGGGCTTCATTATCCAAGTTGTGCATGGGAATGCAGAATCTGCTACAATAAGAGGACCAACTTTGACTCCACCAATCATTTTGGAAATTGTAGGAATAATGTTATTTTCTGTGATGTCTTTCCAAATCTGAGTGGACTGCAAAATTATGGAATCATGAGAATTTCCAGGAAAGCCAACACTAGCCCAAACAAACCGGTATTTTGCATCGACCAGACCCATTAAAATCACTGAATAGAAGTTCTTGAAGTTGTGGTATTCTTTGGCAGCTTCAGCGCCCCCATCAGGACATTTTATAGAAATATGGCAACCATGAACTGCAGACCAACAGCAAGGGAACTGATCTTTCTTCCATGTCAATTATTTTTTCTTTCATGTGTTCTTCTGAGGAAGGAAAATGGACAGAAACAGCGTCGTGCCATAGATTACGGACAATTGCTTCGCATACTTCAATAACTATCCCTTGGATGGTAGCTATCCCAAGACCAGACATCTCTGATAGCGTGTAGTAATAATCACCACGAGCCAGTCTGTAAAGACAAATCCCTAATCGGCACGCAGGGGATATTGGCTCTTCGGTTACGACAGCTTTATCCAATTCGTGTTCTATTTTACCGAGAATAAGCGTGAAGACATTTCGTGGCATCCGAAAGGTATTCCTAAAGCGCTTCTCTGAGTAACTTGCCCATAGAGAATTCCACCAATTTGTTGTTCTTTCGAGTCGACGACACGAACGAATTCGTAGTGGCGTTTCAGGCTTAGAAGACGGAACTACAAGCAGTGCCAAGCACAGTTGAAGGATCTTCTTTCTTCTACTTAAGATGTAGTGCAATATTCGGAGTTGTCTCAGCCGTCTCTCTTTTCTTATTTGAAAAATTTGCTTCAGGATGATCGCTCTTGTAGGCGCTATTTCGCTTTACACTTTGGCGGGAGATGCAATCAACAACAGCGCTATTTGGCCGGTGTCATATTTCGAGTGTCGCATTAAATGCGACCATTAAATTCGACGTCCAAACCGAACGGTCTCACTTCCGGCGCATGATCGTCGCATTAAATGCGACGCATTAAATGCGACGGAACTTCGTCGTCTAAACCAGGCCTAAGAGCATCGAAAACAAGGACAAACACTCGTTTCTATCATTTGACATAGTACAATTCTACCCATCAATCACTGAAGAACTACTGGACAACGCGATTTCTTGTGCCCAATAAATCACTCCCATCACAGATGAACACGTCAAAGTGACAAAACACTGCGCTCTTCTCAACACGTGTTCAGGCAGATTAGCAGACAAGGCAAGAAAAGATCTCACCAGCATCTTAAGAGATTTCGGGCTAAAAATTACCGCACAAACTAACTTAAAAACCGTAAATTTTCTTGACGTGACATTCGACCTGACAAACGGCACATTCAAACCATACCGGAAACCGAACAACGAGCCACTATACATTCACCACCAATCCAACCACCCACCTTCTATCATAAAACAACTTCCCAACTCAGTAGCTGACAGAATTTCTAAACTATCTTCTGATCAGGAAACCTTTAATACAGCTGCACCAACCTACGAAAATGCCCTCAAACACAGCAACTTCGACGTGACGTTCACTTATAAAAACAACGATCACGCCGAAACAAACGAAAACAACACAACGACAACTAACCGCAGACGAAACAGCCAATGATTTCAAGCAGCGTTATCGCAACCATCTAAAATCATTCCGCAAGGAAAAGCACGCAAATGAAACGGAGCTGTCAAAACACATCTGGAACTTAAAAAGAAAAAAAATGCGATTTTAATGTAAAATGGTCAATTGTTAGACGCGCCGCGGCTTATCGAAATTGCAACCTTTGCCAGGAGGAAAAACTTATGATCATGAAGGCCGACAAGAAAACTCTTTTAAATAAAAGATCGGAAATTTTCGGCGAAGTGTCGTCACACAATCAATCACCGATTAACGAACGTCAGCAAACGATCAACACACAACAACGTCATCAGAACTATTTTTAACCCGCCGAGTATATTAACGACAAGTTGAAGCTGAACTGTCAGTTGCCTGAAGATCGCATTACGCGTGAAACACAGAGTTGTGACGAAAACATTCTAACTATTTTATAAACGCTCTACCTCTAATGGTATCGAGCACTCTTGAACCATCCGCCAGCTTTGTAACATTCATGTTACAAATCTGTTTTAGTATATATATATATATATATATATATATATATATATATATATATATATATATATATATATATATATATATATATACGTATATATATATACGTATATATATATACGTATATATATATACGTATATATATATACGTATATATATATATACGTATATATATATACGTATATATATATACGTATATATATATACGTATATATATATACGTATATATATATACATATATATATATACGTGTAGGTTTTGGTCTACGAAATGCAAAGAGTGCTCAACAATATATAGTTAGAGCAAATAATAATATTTTCGCTTACCTCAAAACTGGTCTGCTACAACTTGTTTCATCTGTAAAAGAATCTTCAGGCAGTGACAATATCGAAAGGGATGACCGCTTATTTATAGGCTTTCTGCCGGAAAGTGGGGGCGTATGTGGGGGACAAAGCATGAGGTCATGGCTTTGTTTGCGTTGATTACGCGAAATTTATTACGATGACGACACTGTGAAATTATTTCCGCTCTTTTGTTGAGTAAACTATTCTTATTTTTTTCTTTTAAAATACAAAATTTTTCTTCTAAACATAAATTGCATCGTTTTGATCCTCCTGTGTACGAAATAGAATGTTTTAGAATTTGCCAATTAATACTGAAATCTTTATTGTTTTCTTTCAATGTCCAAATATATTTCGAAAGTTCGGTGTCATTTTCATGCTTTTTATGTTGAAAAGATTTAGTGTGGTTGGCCAATCGCTCTTTGAATGTGGTTGCAGTCATACCAATGTAGTGTTTTATTTCGTTTGTGATGTTTACTGTCACTGTTGCTTTGTATACTATGTCTCTAGTCATGCATTGTTCTTGAAGCGGGCAAATGGTGTTCTCTCTACAACTGCAATTAGTAGCGTCCCTATCCTGCGGTTTGATGTTCCTAGCTATGCGTGCATTGTGCTTAGTGATTATTGACTTAACATTGTTCATGCAGCTGTAACTTACTTTAACTGTATTTCTGTTAAAAATCTTATGGAGCTTGTGGTGCGGAGGGAAATGTTTGTCAATTAGGCTAAGGAAATTACGTCCTATGTTAGTGCTGAAACTCTTGCTAAATGGTGGGTTGAACCAAATGATATTGCGTTGCCTATTCCTACGTGGTCGTTGCGGTGTATCATGAGTGTAGCTAAGTTCATGATTAAAGTTGCTGTGCCTAAGCGCGTTCTGATATAAGGGTGCAGATTCCTGAAAAGTTTGCTCATCTGACGAAAGGAGTTTAATGCGTTTGTTAATTGATGCAGGTAGTTGCCTTGTTATGCTTGGTGGATGGTTAGAGTGCATATTTAATGTATAGCGGATCGTCATTGGGCTTCCTATAGGGCCTATAGTTTCCATTGTTAAGGTCGAAAGTTACATCTAAAAAGTTTACTATACGTAAATTTGATTCGGCGGTGATTTTTAGGTCAAATTGCTCGAAAATTTTGTGGAGATCTTTTCTTGTTTTGTCTGCTAAACGGGCTGATTTACTTTTTATGATAGCCAAACCGTCATCTCTATATAGGCCGATGCTTTCTTTGCCAAATTTCTTACTTAGGTGGTTTAAAATGAAAAGGCCTACGAGCTCACAAATTTCCGCGCCGTCGAAACTGCCCATGGTAACGTCGAACAAATTCTTGCTATCTTTTTTTATCCATGAAATTCCGCTATTGAAAAGGAGAGATTTTCTAGCGTGTTTTATTATTGAAATGTTGTTTTGAGGTATAGTAGCCAAATTTGTACATAAATATGCACTCTAACCATCCACCAAGCATATTTATACATAAATATGCACTCTAACCATCCACCAAGCATAACAAGGCAACTACCTGCATCAATTAACAAACGCATTAAACTCATTTCGTCAGATGAGCAAACTTTTCAGGAATCTGCACCCTTATATCAGAACGCGCTTAGGCACAGCAACTTTAATCATGAACTTAGCTACACTCATGATACACCGCAACGACCACGTAGGAATAGGCAACGCAATATCATTTGGTTCAACCCACCATTTAGCAAGAGTGTCAGCACTAACATAGGACGTAATTTCCTTAGCCTAATTGACAAACATTTCCCTCCGCACCACAAGCTCCATAAGATTTTTAACAGAAATACAGTTAAAGTAAGTTACAGCTGCATGAACAATGTTAAGTCAATAATCACTAAGCACAATGCACGCATAGCTAGGAACATCAAACCGCAGGATAGGGACGCTACTAATTGCAGTTGTAGAGAGAACACCATTTGCCCGCTTCAAGAACAATGCATGACTAGAGACATAGTATACAAAGCAACAGTGACAGTAAACATCACAAACGAAATAAAACACTACATTGGTATGACTGCAACCACATTCAAAGAGCGATTGGCCAACCACACTAAATCTTTTCAACATAAAAAGCATGAAAATGACACCGAACTTTCGAAATATATTTGGACATTGAAAGAAAACAATAAAGATTTCAGTATTAATTGGCAAATTCTAAAACATTCTATTTCGTACACAGGAGGATCAAAACGATACAATTTATGTTTAGAAGAAAAATTTTGTATTTTAAAAGAAAAAAATAAGAATAGTTTACTCAACAAAAGAGCGGAAATAATTTCACAGTGTCGTCATCGTAATAAATTTCGCGTAATCAACGCAAACAAAGCCATGACCTCATGCTTTGTCCCCCACATACGCCCCCACTTTCCGGCAGAAAGCCTATAAATAAGCGGTCATCCCTTTCGATATTGTCACTGCCTGAAGATTCTTTTACAGATGAAACAAGTTGTAGCAGACCAGTTTTGAGGTAAGCGAAAATCTACATATATATATATATAATGCTAACAGTAAACGTCTCATTGAGAGACTCTCCGCCCAATCCATGAGAGTGCTCAAACCACATGAGCGGTGAGCGTAATATATACGAAAGTATACAATGTGCCCTACCGGCTATCACCATATGGCTTTATGGTAACTGTGGACTTGGGACCCACTATGTACGGCTACACATTGAAGGATTGCATTGTGGAGTCACCAAAGTGCTCAAACTGCGAGCAGTGAGCAATGCATAATGCTAACAGTAAACGTCTCATTGAGAGAGACTCTCCGCCCAATCCATGAGAGTGCTCAAACCACATGAGCGGTGAGCGTAATATATACGAAAGTATACAATGTGCCCTACCGGCTATCACCATATGGCTTTATGGTAACTGTGGACTTGGGACCCACTATGTACGGCTACACATTGAAGGATTGCATTGTGGAGTCACCAAAGTGCTAAAACTGCGAGCAGTGAGCAATGCATAATGCTAACAGTAAACGTCTCATTGAGAGAGACTCTCCGCCCAATCCATGAGAGTGCTCAAACCACATGAGCGGTGAGCGTAATATATACGAAAGTATACAATGTGCCCTACCGGCTATCACCATATGGCTTTATGGTAACTGTGGACTTGGGACCCACTATGTACGGCTACACATTGAAGGATTGCATTGTGGAGTCACCAAAGTGCTCAAACTGCGAGCAGTGAGCAATGCATAATGCTAACAGTAAACGTCTCATTGAGAGAGACTCTCCGCCCAATCCATGAGAGTGCTCAAACCACATGAGCGGTGAGCGTAATTTATACGAAAGTATATATATATATATATATATATATATATATATATATATATATATATATATATAGGTACTAAGGATTTATGGTGAAGGAAAATTTCGAGTGTGGAAATATATACATTTTAAGACCTAACCGGTCCACACTCGAAATTTTCCTTCACCATAAATCCTTAGTACCTGTTTGTTCAATCGAGTGAAATGCCCAATATTACCTATAATATACCAGAATCTTATCCCGACGTTACCACCGTTATATACAGGACTCGTGACTAGGCTCTCGGCAACGGCTTCCGTAGCTCAGTGGTCAGAGCACTGCACTAGCATCGCAGGGTCGCGGGTTCAATTCCTGACCGGAAGGCCGCTAAGTTGCATTTTTCGCAACTGGTCCCGGTTAGGTCTTAAAATGTATATATTTCCACACTCGAAATTTTCCTTCACCATAAATCCTTAGTACCGAAGTACCTTAGTACCACGAATTTTTTTTCTTTCTTTTAGTGACTACCCGTGTAGGATTATTCCAGGGAAATAAATGCTAGAATGACTAAAGTGACTGGCGAACCTGGGGTTGGGGCCTATCGGATAATGTGTCTTTGTTCTTGGTTGAACAAAGGTTGTACTCTTGCGACAGTTCCTTTCTTGTGTATACAATGGTGTATTGACCATCGTCAGCACGTGATAGCTCTGTGAACGATGTTGCTAATCGTTAACCTTAATTTATATCTTATTATATAAATTATTAATACTTAATGATTCTACGCAAATCGTGTGGCAAATATGGGTGACGGGAAGTGCAGTTCTCAGGGTCTGAGTCCTCAAAAAGCGGAGAACAAGGTCGAAAGGACCTTGCCCTCGTGTTCTCGCCTGGGCTTCACCGTGGTGAAGTGTGGCCTGGGGGATACCACTTCCTGCAACCAAATGGCTCTAGAGACAATCCACCCTGGTGGCCTGTCATATATACAGTCGTTTGAATTTTGATTGAGGACAAGAAGTGCAGTTCAGAGGGTCTGGGTCCTCAGAAAGCGGGAGGAACAAGGTCGGAGTGAGGGTCTCGGTCCTCAGTCCTTTTGGAAAGGACCTTGCCCTCATGTCCAGGCCCTGGCTTCACCGTGGGTGAAGTGTGGCCTGTGGGACACCACTTCCTATACCCTAAATCGGTTATGATAATTTTTGACAAACTATGCTGCTCTGACATTAATGTACCGTTAATTACTATTTAAGAAATAGAAAACATTTTCCGTGTTTACATGCAGTAATATAAACACGAGTGTAAGTTTGGGAGAACGAGATATCATAGTGGGAACACGAGCCCGTAGGGCGAGTGTTTCCACGCGATTTCGAGTTCTCCCAAACTTCCACGAGTGTTTATATAACGTATGGGAACACGGATAAAAATGCTTTCTATTTCTTTTATAAAATAACCCGTAGAAAGCAAATAAAATGTACAAATATCTTTTTTATCAACACGTAAATTCTCCTTACTGCGTATGATGGCGCCGTGATGTCTAATTGATGGTGTATGATGGCTAATTGATGGCGTATGATGGCTAATTGATGGCGTATGATGGCTAATTGATGGCGTATGATGGCTAAATGATGGCGCATCACGATCGCGTAATCCATTCATGTTATATTTAACAATTAGACAACGAGCCCCGCGTTTTCTATGAGCAGATAGTCAACGAGGCGGAGCCGAGTTGACTATCGCTCATAGAAAACAAGGGCGAGTTGTCTAATTGTTTTAGTATAAATTTACAACTTTCTAACCCAAGAAATAACTTTTATTTCGCATTTTTCATGGAAAAAAAGTAAATATTCTTTCGAAATCACGCGACTTTTACCCTAGAGGTTTATATCAGCGGATAGTAACTCCTGCGATAGCCAATGAAAATTGAGGATATGTGATATAAACTTGTCAATTTATACTAAAGCCTGATATAAACACAGTAACTGACCAATCACAGCGTGCGTAAGACACGACTTATTTTATAATATGCTATGTCAGGTAGATATATTAAAATAAAGATACCCAGCTCACACCAAGCAGTCAAAGAAAATAAAACAGTTAAACATTCCTTGGAAGTGACAAAACTCTCCTGGATAAACCATTGCTCGTTTGAGCTCTTATTTATTTATTAATTAATTTATTCATTTATTTTTATTATTATTATTATTATTATTATTATTATTATATATTTTTTACGTACTTGGTGTGAACTGAGTATGGTTACATTCACGGGTTAATAATTGAAGCAAGTCTAGCCGGTACTGAATCTATGATAGAGCGAGGTGTTCGTATATACACTTCATAGCAATCCGATTGCCATCGCCCTAGTGTTTTAAATAGCCAGGGAGGTAGGTTTGCAGCTGCGGCTGTTGTAGCAGCCCCTATTCGAAAACTATGGGGAGCGTAGTGCTTATCTTGATAACCAAGACATGATAATAGTGTTCTTAAATAAAGGTTCATGTTCATTTTGCGGGTTTCTCTGTAGAAGATACTCACGGAGGGCTTCTACTGCGCAGACATGTGATTTGCTTTTGGCGATTGTGAGGGATGTGCCTTCGCGGAAAGGATCGGTTTTGGATTGTTTAATTGACAGAGAGATTGTGGTCGGGTTGGAAATGTTCGGTGTGAAACACACGTCTCTAACGGCCAGGGAAGGTCCAGCTTTGCCAGGCGAAAGTAAACGAGGCCCAAAGCATAACAGTGTCAATGTCTTCGGAGAGCATTGGTTTTAATATGTCATATAGCTGACCCAGAATGGAAATTGTGATTGGTTCGCGCTTACGTCGCTTGTTACGACGCTCGTTTGAAACCTTTGAGTAGGCGTTGGAGTTGAAACATATGTATGGTATCGATGGTGTGGTTGTGTTCAATGTAGAAGTTCTTAATAGCTGCTAAATACAGTTTGGCAGCGTGGTATTGTACCTTTTCTTGGAGTGAGGCGACGAAGTAGACTAGCGTTTCTTCTGTAGGAATAGGTAGGAGGTTGTGGGTGGACACTAGGCGGTGGTTAAAACATAATTCTAGGTATTTCTTGATCCCGGAAGATTAGGTAGCCCTTGTGGAAGGAGCGATGGCTTCTGCGAGTAGTTGGTTGACTTTAGATGTTAGATATGGGTCAGTGATTCGGGGATGTTGGTAGGTTGGGAAGAAGCATGAGGGGCCAGTCTGTTGAATTTGTCCATTTAGAATCGAGACAGGGCGTCTGCAATGGGGTTGTCGATGCCTGGGACGTGCTGTGAAGTGAGAGTGAAGTTATAGATGAAGGTTTGGACAGTAAGTTTTCGGACGAGGTCCATAATCTTTGGTATTTTTGAAGACTTTGAATTAAGAATATTAATGACTGATTGGTTATCGCACCACAGGAGAATTCGTTTGTCCGAGCATTGGGGGCCCCAGACCATACAGGCAACGTAAATTGGGAAGAGTTCTTTCCAGGCAATGCTTTGTTGTTCCTTATGGGAATGGTATTTGGAAAGCCATTTTCCTTGGAACCAATGGTTGTTAAAGAAAGCACCGTAGCCCAGGCAGCCGGATGCGTCGATAAAGAAATGCAGATCGGGAGACTTTTGGACTCAAGGAAAAAATTAGATCCGTTCCAGTGGTCAAGGAAAATTTGCCACATAGCGATATCTTTACGAAAAGGTGTATTTAGTTTTATATGGTGGGAGTTTTGGGCTACCCCCTCGTAAGAGCTATAATGCGTTGAAGAAAAGGTCGTCCGGGGACAACGACCCGAAATGCAAACTGTAAAGTGCCTATTAAACATTGTAGCTCTTTAATTTAGAGTACAAGATTTGTTAGTAAGCCAGGATGAAAGGGTTGCTTTAGTCCATTCATATTTGTCTTCTGGAAGACTAGCGGTCATGTTATTTGAATCTAAGAGAATACCGAGAAATTATAAGGTAGTCGAAGCGGCAGACGTTTTTTTAGGGGAGACAGGGATATTTAGATCTGTTAATAAGCAGGAAGTTTACAAAGGCAAGTCATGCAGTGGCCGCGAGGAGGGGCTTCCGCTATGAAAAAATCGTCTAAGATATGTAAAATGTTGTCAACACTGTAATTGCGTGACATAATCCACTCGACTGCATCTGAAATATTAGCGTTCGATTGAATCAATTTTTTGCCGTTTTGGCTGAGACAATAGCGACCTTAAGCAGTCGACGTTCTTGAGCCGCGGACGTGAACTTTGAACGCGGGAGCCTGGGTTGAGAACGCGGTTCGCCCCGCCAAAATTGAAAGTTAAGCTTTGCTCTTCCTACAGCACGAACGCTGCTTATTTTATAGTTTGCTGTTGCTAAATAAATAATTTATTACATGACTAGTTTCCAGGAGATAAGAGACATGGCCATGATAAGTTGCCAGAGAGGTCTTATTTCAAAAGAAGCATGTCTTGTTTTGTTTGACGAATATTCGTCAAAAAATCCTGCTTTTTCGTACGATATTTACGACCGCTTTGAGCTTCACAACATGGATGAACCCGAATGCAGGTACGAGTTCAGAGTGGACAAAAGAGACATCCCTTTGCTGGCTGATGCTTTGAATTTACCAGAGACCTTTAGATGTAACCAGAGAACTAAAGTGGGAAAAATTGAGGGTTTATGCATGCTCCTAAAGCGAACGGCATATCCTTGTCGGTATAACGACATTATTCACTGCTTTGGTAGACCAGTGCCAGAAATGAGCATCATAACAAATCTTCTTGTTGAGCATGTTTATGAACAGCATGGGCACAGAGTAGCGCATTGGAATAACCAAATCTTGTCTCCTCATTTCTTGGAGACTTACGCAACAGCTATTCACGATAAAGGAGCGGCACTGGAGTACTGTTTTGGCTTTGTTGATGGCACTGTTCGCCCAATATGCCTACCAGGACAAAACCAGCGTATTGTGTACAATGGGTACAAGAGGGTGCACGCCTTAAAATTCCAATCAGTAAGTTTACCAAATGGCCTGATTGGAAACCTTTATGGTCCAGTAGGTAAGTATGTATTTATCTACAGGAAGGGATCGATAGGGGTTGCAGATATGTTGACATGGAATTATATATATATATATATATTATAAATAATTAAGTATTTATTTATTTTCCATAAGAAATTTTTCCAATTTTACTACATAGACTCTGTCCAAGTTGGTACAGAGGTGGGACAAGTAAAGTAGAAAATGTAATTTTACCCCATTACAGTAAACATACAAAAATATATAGTTGTTTAGCTACAGTACATAATTTCTGCTTTTGAATTTCTGTATTTTAGAAGGGAAAAGACATGATTCAGGCATGTTAGGTGATTCTGGGCTCTTACAAGATCTTGAGCATCATGCATTTTCAACAACTGGACAGGCCATGTGTCTTTATGGTGACCCTGCGTATCCTTTAAGCTTGCACTTACAGTGTCCATTCAGAGATGCAAGACTGACCCCTGAGATGCAGGCTTACAACAAGTCAATGAGTGCTACAAGGGTATCTGTGGAGTGGGTCTTTGGGGAAGTAATTAATTCATTCAAATTCTTGGACTTCAAGAAAAACCTGAAGATACGACTCAGTAGTGTAGGAAAAATGTATGTTGTCTGTGCAATTATTGCAGAATGCTATCACTTGCCTATATGGTAATCAAACCTCTAAGTTTTTTCAATCTTGACCCACCAAGTGTTCAGGATTACTTCTCTTAATTTTCAAGAAATGTTATTATTGTTTTCATCCTTATCTTCTATCATTCACCTTATTCAAAAACATTCGACACTTTCTGGCTTTCGTCAAGAAAAATCAGGGCGGCAAATTTTGAATAAGGTCTATTGTGACATCGGCTACTGATTGACCACGTTGGAAGCGTAACCTATGAATATCAAAGCCCAGCATATTATTTTTATAAAAGCAATTTATAAGTTTAAAAGCAGTTTGCCCAACTCAAGAGATTTTCATTTTTATGAAAATAATACGCCGGGCTTTGATATTCATAATTAGAATGTCTATTATAACTTATAAACTTGAATTACATGAAGCACATACATGATACCACAGCCCCATTTACTCTCAAGAAAGTTTGATACAAATATATTGATACAAATACAAACTTTTATTTAATATGCAAGTAAACAATACAATGCTAACTATTTACTGTTATTGAAAACAAAACAAAACATGTATATATAAAAAATGCTAGATCATATACACTGTACTCTAAAAAAGAGTATAAACACTGAAACATGCAAATAACTGAAGCTATAGAAATATATTCTTGATATTAATGTTTATATTTTTTGTAAATATATTATTTATCATAATAAATATGTTCATAAACGTCAGGTTAATACCACGCAGTATTACTGGTCGTTTATTTACCTTCCTTTGTTTCATAGTAATACGAATTATTTCTTTATAATTTCAGTCATAAGAGTCATCAGCGCTTGATTTTGCTGTGCCAGTAGAGCTTGAAATGTGGCTGCCTGCTGTTGTTGCTGCTGTTGTTGTTGAGCCATCATATGAATAAGTGACTCGTGTCTTTTAAGTGCATCGTCACTCCTAACTCTTTCAGCTTCTTGCTGTTGTCTTGTGGATTCAGCTTCCAATTCTTTAAGTCTCCACTCTTGTTCACTTTGGTTTCTCAAGAATTCGACGGCCTCTGATCCGGATCTTCTTGACTTTTTTGGAGTTGGTCTATCTTGTTCGGTAGCACACTTTCTTTTTTGTGTGTCAGATAACTTTTCCATAGCTTGTTGTCGCACTTCGATGGCTTTTAGCTTATTCTCGTCCACCTTCCTCTTGTCTTCGGTAACTTCTTCCTTAGCAATACTTTCTCTTTCAGTTATGTCCTCCAGCAGTAAATCAAGCTCACTTTGTTCATCAGGTGATATTCCAGACGCCTTTTCCTCAGCACTCACTTTTTTACGATATTTCGAAATGATTACGGCATATCTGTCTCGCACTGCTCGTTTGGTAACATAAAACTTCGGATTATCATAAGCACACAAGTTATTTGCTATTTGCTCCCACAGCTGTGCACGTTGTGTTGTCTTCTTTTTTGTTTTCATTACACCCACAGCCAGAATTTCTCTGCAGAGATAAACATCATGCGATTCACTCCACTCCATAATTGTTGTTCTGTTATCAGCAAAAAATACAAAAATACCCTCAAAACTTGATAGACAGTGCTTATCAATACTTTTAGTAACTTTGTAAAGCAAGCAATGAAACAAATACAACTGAAAATAGTACTTACTCTGTGTTTGCCACAGCGGTTCTCTCGAAAACCTGAAAGATGGCGTTCTGAGCGAACGCTCGCGCATGCGCAATTACGAGTAAAAAAGAGAGGTTCGTTTCCGGTTCACGTCCGCGGCTCAAGAACGTCAACTGCTTAAGGTCGCTAATGACACTGGAATAGTGAAACCTGCCCCGCCCTCGCGGAGGATTGAAAGGATATGCGCAAGTTATCGTCGTAACCATCGACATTCCCTGGTAGTAGCATATTAAAGTCAATGTACTCACCATTGGCGATGGAAGTGATTGTTTTTTGCTGGGAGATGGTCGTAGAGCGAAGACGCGCTGGCGGTGAAAGGTCTGGTTGTGGTTGGTGAGGACTTGATTGCGTGACAGATCCA
Organism: Chrysogorgia sp. JL179-B06; assembly: GCA_035772405.1. Classification (NCBI taxonomy): domain Eukaryota; kingdom Metazoa; phylum Cnidaria; class Anthozoa; order Scleralcyonacea; family Chrysogorgiidae; genus Chrysogorgia; species Chrysogorgia sp. JL179-B06. The sequence continues at coordinate 2,125,253 of JAYKKM010000522.1, forward strand.
ACGGCGTTGAAAAAGGGTTGATTAGGTGGTGTCGGGAGAGAGTCTTCGATTGACGAGGAGATTAGGCAATGTAGCGTGTTTAACTGTTCAGTAGTAAAACCTCCGGACGTCGGTTCTTCTTGGCGCTGGGGGTGGGTTTCAATCTATTGCGAAGGTACGTCTGGTACTGGCTGGGATGTAGCTGATGAAGTTGAGGGCTGGTTTTCTTCAGGTGGCGTGGGTCGGTTCTTCAAGGCAGTGGTTAACCTCGCGATCAAGGCGTTTCGTGAGCCGGTTGTGACCAAGTTGAGTTGGCTTAGGCGAAGTCGCAGAACCTCTGTTGTTAGTTGCCTCAGATGGAAGGAGTTTCTTGTTGGGTACGACTGCTGTGGTTACTACGTGTTTTAGGCATCTTGAACATTTTTTTTTCTTTTAGTGACTATACCCGTGTAGGATTATTCCAGGGAAATAAATGCTAGAATGACTAAAGTGACTGGCGAAGCTGGGTTGGGCCCTATAGGATAATGTGTCTTTGTTCTTGGTTGAACAAAGGTTGTATACTTGCGACAGTTCCTTGCTTGTGTAAACAATGGTGTATTGACCATCGTCACGCACGTGATAGCTCTGTGAACGATGTTGCTAAAGTCATTAACCTTAATTTATATACTAGAAATACGAATTCGCAATAATCCCCTCGCCCGTCATTTCTATCAATCAGCACCCCCCCCCCCCCCCCCCCGCATCCATGGTGCCCAGACCTCGCACGCCGTGGCCGTGTATTTGTGTTTTGCAAAAATTCACAAATATTTGCAAAAGCCCGTTTCGTCGAAGAAATGTTTGAACGTTATCTCGGCCAATATTTAACCGATTTAAACTCTGAAAACAGATTTGGAATTAGCGAGTCAACATACATAACATACGTTATGTATTACGAGAACGTGAGTAGCCTTCGTAAAAACGGTTTATGTACTTAGAAATTAGTCGGCTTTACTCGCTATAAACCGGTCAATATTATTTTGAACGTTATCTCGATCAATATTTAACCGTTTTCAATTCTGAAAACAGATTTGGAATTAGCGAGTGAAAATACATACTCGAACTCGGATTTCTATTTCCTCAAAAAACTATGTCTCTTTTTGAAAAAACCCTTTGAATCCGTTTCGATTTTTGCATTGGCAATCATGTGACGGCTACAATTTCAATATTAATTCAAATGATGAGTATCTAGTTACCAGGACTAAATTTTCCGATGTCGCGCGGACGCCGTTGACCATGTAAATTTATGCCAAGCCCCGCGATAAGGGACTAAACGCCGGTCGATATTAGCACCCTCGCCCTCAGGCCTTCGGCCTTCGGCCGGCGCTTCGCGCCGGGCGAGGGGATTATTGTATAAACTAGAAATACGTTATACGCAACACCCCCTCGCCCTCTTACTGTTTGAATGTTTTTTTGCTGACAATACTTCTTTTAGTTCTTATAACTTTCAGTTGTACACTTGTACACTTGTACTTGAATTAAATATCATTTGCCAAACTGAATAGACTTTCAGTGGACAATGTCTCTGAGAGCTTTGTGTTGTCTGAATTTAATTGTTTCATAGGACATCAAAATAACTAACTAAATACATTAATGGTAATAGTTAGTATAAACAGACACTATTGGCTGTTGAAGGAAGAAAGTGCATCTTTATCATAGAGGTGCAATTATATAGTGCTAATGTATAGGGCCCATTCAAATAGGGTTTACTAATTAGACACATATTAGGGATTCTACCCTGATTGTTGGTGTGGATAGATTATACATGTATACAGTAATTTGATATCCACATTGGAATACTGCGATGTGGAGCTGGCGAAAGGTATCAACGCAAAGCAGGGAAACTGATCTTTCCTAACTCGGGACTTGAAACTGATTGGTTAATAGAAACCCTAGAATTGGTACATATTGTAATTAGAACTAATATCTATCATCATATCTAAAGAACTGATTTCATCTCAATGAATCTGTTCATACATACATGTTTTTGCACCTTATCAGTTACCTTAATTGACATCTTCAGCATATACAACTTTTGAGTTAAAATTAGTTTTTGTAACATTGTACTGTACATATATGAATTGTGTGTTTATATTTGCAATAACTTTAATTTGTTAGGAAATAAGGCCGCCATTAATACCAGTGTTAGCATTGAAGCGGCTATCCTGTATAAATATTATTATATTTATTATTATTAATAATGCCTAATGCAGATATCATATTTTGATGGTTATTAATACAAAAGCCATATGTATGTGCAACAAAGCATGGCATAAAACCTATATATTCAGTACAACATGCCTATAGCCTACTTGCATGTTGACAATGATCTAGTTGACACGGTACTTCAATCCCTAACAATTTCTGTAGACATATATAGTGATCAGTGTCAACATCCCAATGTCAACATAATCCTATGCCGGTACAGTATAAGATGTACATGCATTTTACATTGCAAATCTGGGACCAGTATTGTCCATTAGCCTATCAGACACAATAAGTTATAGCCAACTAGGCCAGCTACTGTAGCCTAACATGTTTCATAATGGATGGAGTAAACACAGATTGTTTATGGAATACAGACCAGTATACAATACATAGACAATCGTCAAGCTCATATCCTCAGAAAAATTATCCCTTCTGATTACTGACCAGACTCTAACCATTTGAGCCATCGAGACTCAGATGGAGAGAGGTAACAATGATCTACTGGTTCAAATGATATAAGTGGCAGTATATGCCTATGTGGCAGTTATTATACATCAGTAATGTTTGAATGTGTTAACTGCTGTAGTAAATTCAACCCGCATAGGACATATATCAATAGAATCAGTATACTGTATACATCATTGTAACTCAGAATCATTTTTCTGAGGATATGAGCTTGACACTCATCCATGTATTGTCTGTCTATTCCAAGCTCTCCCTTACTCAGTATACAGTAATTGCTTGTTCTACAAAAGTGTAGTACAGGCCCATGTTGTAAATACAGCTACAGTCTGCATGTTTTTGCACCCTAAACTACCAGCACTGTACAGTAATTCATATAGAGGGCCTCCCCTGTTCTCTTAGTCAATGTTTAACTGCCGTATTACCGTATACTTTACTTGTACCGTATATATACTTTCAGTGGATTGTACAGTTGTTTTTCACGCTTGGTTTTGATATTTGGCTGGCATTCTCATGGGGTAAATACGTACCTAAAATGAACAGGTTTTGTGATTGGCTATATGGAACAAAAGTGATAGGGTTAGGACATTGGTTTCTTTGTGGTTGATTCTATTGTTTTATTGTTTGAATCAACCAATCACAAAACTTGATAGTATAGGTAGGTGATGACCCTTCTCATGTTGTTGATGTGCGTAGCTAACTTATTTATGAATACATTTTGCCCTCTATATGAATATGATTATTATAAACAGGTAGGGAAGCCCTGGGCCTGATTGGCAACAGGAAACAGCTTTAAAAAGCTCGGATTGGATTCACAAACTCTCATAAATATATTAGATATTCCGACAATATATTCCGACGGTTTACCTTTTGACGCCATTTACGAACTTGTCATCTTCCGCCGATGATACTGTATCTTTTGAACACTGCATTTTATGAACTTTTTGAACACAAATCTTACTTTTCGTGTTTATAAAATATAAGGACTTTTTCGCACCGCGAAGGCCCTGAGGACGAGGTTTGGCCGTTGACCCCCTTTCCTAAACAAATAAACTAAATGTGACTCTGGAAATGGCTAGGAATCCGTGTGAGGGACTAAACGCCGGTCGATATTATCACCCTCGCCCTCAGGCCTTCGGCCTTCGGCCGGCGCTTCGCGCCGGGCGAGGGGATTAATACCATACCACTAAACAAGAGATTAAACGGAATTTTGTCACTTAAAATAACCGCTAACCCTAAAACAACGTAACGAGTTTTCTTTTGTGGTATGGGTCACTATATTTGTACAAGATGAAGTACTTATACTAGAAATACGTTATACGCAACACCCCTCGCCCGCTTACTGTTTGAAACTTTTATAGCATAGTTGCTAATTTACTACTATAATACAGTACTGCAGTTATGCGCTTTGTCCTAGTGATGTCATCAGCGTTCAATAATTTTTGTTTTGGACACCTCCGTTCAATAATTCACAGTATTCGACAGAATTGGGGAACAGTGTTGAGATGAACTGGTACTTTGTGTTAGGTATGCAAAATGTAGCAACATTTCATTGGTCTGCAGATTACACCAGTCACAAGTGATTGATGTGGCGACGCGGCCGTGCCCCTTGCAAGGTCCAGGCTATTGTGCCCCCCTTCTCACCGACCTTGTGATTCATGAAATAATCAACCCAGTAGTTAGTATAAAAAGACACCAAAGACTGTTAAAGAATGAAGGAAGAAAGTGCATTCTCTTTATCATTGAAATGTCTAGGGGTGCATATAGTGCAAATGTATAGGCATCAATTTGGTTTTAATACAGTATTAGGGATTCTATCCCGATTGTTGGTGAGGATAGATGCTCTTGAGGTCTCAATGCAGGGCAGAGAAACTGACCTTTCCTAAGTCTGGACATGAAACTGATCGGTTAATAGAAACCCTAGGATTGGTACCATGTTAGTTAAGAAATGTCTTGAAGGCATTTTACCACCATTTCTAAATAACTATTTTAATCTCAATGAATTTGTTCATTGCATGCATGTAAGAGCATTATCTAATATCTATTGCCTTAATTGACAATACTACATTTGTAGGATTTATACAACTTTCAAGTTATAATTAGTTTTTGTAACATATTGTACATATATATGAATATGTGTAATAAATTTATATTTGTAATAAATAATAATTGTAATTTGTTAGGAAACAGGACCCCGTCAATAGTAAATACCAGTGTTAGCATTGAACAGGCTATCCTGTATTTCTAGTTAGTATTATTAATAGTGCCTAAACTTTTCCCAATCCCAGAATGTATATAGTACAACTCTCTTAACTGACAGTTAAGTATTTCAAAATTTGTCTAAAGATTTCTGAACAATCACAATTGTCAATGCAGACTATATACAAGTTACAACTAACAAACAATAACATGACATGGTTGTTTTATTGAAGATAAAATATTGTTCAGCGTATTGTACATTGTAGGCAGAAATACAGATCTTTTTAATTGTTGGTGCACTGTCAAAATAGTGTGTAACAGGTCTCAGACATTCAACGTTTCGAGCGAAATCCCTTCGTACGATTATAAACGATAAAGTAGTGTCTAGTGAAGGCAGTGGCTATTCGTACGGTAGCAGTATTAAAGGCGGTAGTCTTTTATAATTCAACGAAATGCTAATCCTAATAACCTAACCAAATTACCAACCCTAACCAAAAAACTATAATGTTTATCGAACTCCTTGTTTATCTCCTATCTAATATACAAATATATAGACACTTAAAAGTTAAAATAAAAGGGCCTTCGCTCAACACAGACTCACAGTGTACTATCCTTGAATACTGAGAATACTAATTTATTTACCTGCATTCGTGTCCAAGCAAAGTCCATAGGCATAGATGAATATTACAAAATAAAACTTGCTTGTCCGTCAACTACATTCCACAGTTTCGGCATTTTCGTCGCCTTTGGCTTTGTTTGATTTCAACCTTCTTGTTTCCCTTCTATTCGCGAGCCGAACTTCGCGTTGTTCTGGAGTTTCTTCTCGCGATTTTCGACGCCTTTGTTCACAATCTTTCGACCTTGTTGATGTATTCTTACCTGTTGTTGGTTTCGTTTTCCCGCGGGCAATATCGGATAGTCTTACTTCATGTCCACTTTCGTTCTCCTCTGCTCGTCGGACCTTACTTCATGTCCACTTTCGTTCTCCTCTGCTCGTGCAGCTTCAACCTGCCATTCGTTGTTTAAATCACTCATTTCACTTTTTCCCAGTTTCCAATACTGTTTAAAAATGTTAAACAGTATTCACAAACAGTATTAAAAGTCGCTTCTGAAAAATATTTTTAAAAACGATAACACAAAATGTCCCGGCTCACGACCTTAGATAAATATCCTTGTAGATCCATAAATATCCTTGTTTAGCTATTTTCTTCCCCGTGAGATCCGATCCTCGTCATCAAACCAAAAAACGTACGGTTGATGGATACCGATATATATACACGGGACAAACTTTTTCTGAAACTATTGACAGACCAGACGACCGGACATTGTACACGACCGGACATTCAACCACCCCGTCAAGATTATCACCCTCGCCCCAGCGCCTTCGGCGCTGGACGGCGCTTCGCGCCGTCCGGGCGAGGGGATTATCAAATACAAAAACCGCTAAGATTAGATTATACTAAGATTGCGGGCTCAAGGTGATTTACGGTATTGCTTTTATACGCCACGAGGTTTCTTCGATAAGCGCATGCTGGAAGAATTTTAATACTAATAGTTTCATTCTGTTATTCAATTCTTACTTGTCTTGGTCCAAAAAGAGGTAAATAGTTATTAAAGGATATTAGTAAACGTTTGTTGACATGGCTGGTAGTGTTCTAGTTAAACTTGATTGCTGCTCATCGAATAATTTTAGCATCCTGGGGAAATGTTGGGACAATGTCCAACCATGTTTATATGGTGATTCTTCGCCCGCTTCAATGTTACAGTTTACTATTCTTTTAGATGTTCATTCAAGATGAATGTTTCAATATTGTATTTGGGGGAATCGTGAAGGGGGATATTGTACGAGCATGTGCAAATAGATTATGGGGAGAAAGATGCCCTTCAACTTATGTACTGTACGTGTGTCTATCTCCTATATTTATGCATTGAGCAGCAAACGAAGAACTAGGAAACGAGCAGTGAGAGCAAAGAAACCTAAAACAATTATATAGTATTGTGAAATGTGACAGTTTGTTTACAGTTGTCCCTGGGTATATAATACACTCCTTGTGCTAAAAAATCCTGCAAAAATTAGCCACCCAGTTGAGCAAATGAGCACAATAACTGGAGTTACTGGACATCCCTAAAATATGACATTGGTAATGCTGGTTTGCAATGCCCCTTTGGAAATGTTTTAGTCTCAATTAAAATTAGTGGCAACAGGTACAGTACTGCCTAGAAATAACCTAACACTGCGGTTGCGGTCATTTAGCGGTGAGGTTGCGGTCGATTGGCGGTGAGGTTGCGATCGATTAGCGGTCAATTGGCGGTGAGGTTGCGGTGGATTAGCGGTGAGGTTGCGGTCGACAAAACCAACCGCATGAGAAAAACTACGTCGACTAAACACTTCGGGTTCCGACCTTGTCCGACTTATGACAGTATGCCGTCCCATCAAAAATCAAATATTACTCTCGGTGTAAAAAGTAGAGTGCTGTGTAAACAGCGGACTTTTGATTTGTGAAACCAACCAGTGAGTTTGTGATTATTATCAAATGAATGAATGAATAGTTTTCGCGTGGGCTACAATCTCCTTGAAAGATTTTCGTTAAAGACAAAGTGATCGGCGTTTGGAATATGGTTTGGAGTTGTAGTTTGTGGCAAATGGCATCAGCAATGTCCAAAATCACGATCTGTCGGTTTCAGTTTACTTTCAGACGATTAGAAGTTCCGCATTGTGTCATTCTTTTCTCGGCCGTGATCAGTTTTAGATTTGGATCCAAATCTAAAACTGATCAATTAACTAAGCATATAAATGTCGAATGCCAACGAACTTCCGAACGCGCGTTTAAAACCCCGTGACGTTTGGAACGGAGGTAACCGGTCGGTTTCGCTAAACCTAGAGTCAGTTTGCCACACACATAAAGTCAGTTCGCTACACACATAATGTCAGTTCGCTACACACATAAACGGAAAGCGGAATATATGTCACCGAAAGCGCGTTGGCGATTCCGATGGACGGCATCTCTGAGTCACACTTATTGTGTATTATTAATATATATTATTTATTATTACTTATTGTTGTATAGCAGCTATTTCAACAAAACCGCGTTAAAATTAGCTTGGCAAAAGACTCAGAGCATTGATGGCAGCGCGCATTGGCGATGGAGGGCATGCATCTCTGTGAGTCATCGCTTAGATTACATCTAAGATTTATAACGCTGTTGCACTGTCATTATTTGAGGTGATCTGTTTAGTAAATACGTATTAAACAAATCAAGTTGATTGTTTTTTAATAAATGATAAGTTGTAGCGAACTGACTTAATGTATGTAGCGAACTGACTTTATGTGTGGCGAACTGACTAATTTAGGGCTCCGCTCGCAGAAATGTCAGTATTTCGTTGCCATTTCATCACCTTTTCACTTTACTGTCGGTTCAGTTTTCTTTTAAACGCGTGCTTCGCATGTTCCGGAGTAACTTCGCACAGCAAAAAATCTAAAACTATTCATGTTATTAAAATCGACTTTATCGGTTTGGCCCCATTTGCCACAACCTATTAAACTATCACAAACAACCAAACGCTTGAAGGACATTTTAGCCCACGCGAAAATTGCTTCATTGTTAAACATGATAATCACAATTTCCCCGTTTGTCAATGCACTATACTATATGCACAGCATTCGTGTTTTTTCATTCGAAATACTGAAAAGTGCACGTTTAATAGTGCCAGTGTCAAATCCACCGGAATTTGATTATTATTATGTGCCAGCGAGGTGTCACACCGTTCTTATTCATAGCACACATGTATAATATCATAAAAGAATGCTAAGGTTTCCGTAAAGAAGGTACCCAAGGAAAACGAAAGGAACGTCTAAAGCATCGCCTGAAGGTATTAAAGTCTTAAATATATGTAAATCCTCCTGTTGATATGCTTATAAATTCAGATGGCCGGCTGTCGGTAAAATATACGAACCAAATACGAATGTAAACAAAAAGCCGCTTTAACGAGAATAATATATTGACCTGCGCGCTGCGCTTAGGTGATTTATTCGTTACAAGAATATTTGTTATGCCTTGCGATAATATTTTGATATTAATATTAGTCAGCATGGTTGAACCTAATGTTCGGCACATGAGAAGTTCGACGTTTGAAACGGTTCATTGTTCAGTTTGCTAGTGATATTGCCAGTGATATATATGCACGTGCATATTGTTCGATTTGGACACTAGTCTCGTCCGTAAAAAATGACGTCCTCGGACGCGTCTTTTACCGCTAAGGCATTCAAACAGAACAAGAGTCTCGGCTTTATTTTGTTTGGCTCTCGAACAAACTGGCAATAACGGTCTTACACTGATAAAACTTTCGTTTATAATATGTATTCAGGATACCCACATCACCTTAATGTTTTTCAGTGGGGTGATGAGGTCCTATAACAAATCAAAATACAATACATACTATACCATACCATACAATACAATACCTTACAATACCAAGGTTATATTATTATACTGTAGTTTCTTGAGTAACCTTTTGAATTCAAGTAGTGAATCTTGGTTTCTTGTTTTGATGTTCAGGTTATTGAAATTCATGCATTGGTAGATTATTTTTTGTTTTCTGCAGTTTGACTTGGCTTTATCCAGGTGTAAGTTATTGTTGGTATCCCATGTAAAAAATACCCTGTTGGAATCCCGGGAAAATCCCACCAGGGATCCTAGGTAATCCAGCATGTGATCCCGGGTAAATCCTACCCGGGAGCGGGTAAATCCCACTTGGTATCCTAGGTGATCCTGCCTGGGACTTTGAAGTGGGATCCCGGAGATTTTATCAGGTATCAAATTAATGTCATCCCTTGTGGAATATAGGAATTCCACCTGGGACTCTTAGAAAGGCAGATCATGGAGACAAGGTTTCCTAAACTGCACAGAGATATATTGTATTAATTGTGAAAAAATATACTTTTAACTCTAATTCTTTAAAATAAATATTTTAATTTGAACTTTCATAATGAGAACTTTCATAACTCATTAAAAATAATTGGGAAACTAGTTCAAAATATATGATACATTCAAATAAATATTTAACTAACTTGCTATTGTAAATAAACACTTTAAAAATATATACATTAATATAAGACCAAAGAATTAAAATTTACTGTGTTAAACCTGTTAATATATTATATACAGTACATGTACATGTAATAATTACAGTTAATTAAGTAACAATGATAAAGGTACATTTATATTAATGTCTCAGTGAAATAATAGTTTTTAGTTTTTAAATAATAGCTATATTTTCTTCTTGTTCATATTCCTACACTTGTCTGCTATGCGTTGTTGGATATTCATTGGTTCTCTTTGCCAGTTGTCTTCTGTCTGTTCTGAGTCTCCCAATCAAAATAAGTGCAGAAATGAGCTGAAAAATAAAGGTAGCTGTTTCATTAAAAATATCTAATAATTTTCTTGACAAAAAATCTGTTTAACCTAAAATTATCTACAGTATTAGCATACACCATAACCAATTTTTGGAATGCAAAATCTTAATTAATTATTCAATATCCTTTCCAACGTCAAGCACTATTATTTCGCAATTAGGGCCTGCCTGGGTTATACATTATGACAATAGTACATGACTTGTGTTATCCAAGGCTCAAATTAATAGAAAAATCGTACATGCACAGTTTGCACCTAATTTTTTAATTAACTGCACTGCAAATTATTTATGTGCACAGAAATGTACAATACTAAAAATCTCTTAAAGTTAAAGCATAATTTTATTTCCGTTTACCTCAAACTGGATGTAGTTTTCTTTAATTGATTTATGTGCAAAATTCAGATTCAAGACCCAGAGTATCTGTCAGTGTTACTCTCGCTCCGACTTGATAAAGACGAATCTGTATCATCAAATCTATGTCTTCCACATCTAATTCCTGAGGCCCGGCTTGGACCATATGGTTACACTGACATTCGTCGGTGTTGTTTCCCACCTAACCACCACAAATTGATTGCCTCATCTGGGTTGTATTCTGATACTGGTGTTTTGCAACTCATGTCCGACTGTGTAACAGCTTTAAAATAACGAACGTGGAAAGGCGTCGGATATTCTCATAGTCTAGCAAAATACAAAATATGGAAAACACAATACATGGTATAAAATATATAATCTGCTAGCCTTTCCTCTCAAAGTGCGCGTGAAGCTCAGTCGTTGGCGTTGAATATATCCAATATATGCTTGGTCTTGTGTTTTTAAACTTCACTTTACTTGTAATACGCGGAATCTTTGCTGCACCTCTTGAACCTTATCCAGCAAGCTGTGTAGCAAGCCGTTCGAACGGCGTTCGAAGGAATGATATATGAACCCTCGGTGTAATATTTCGTCGCATTCCCCTCGCTCCGGGTCTATAAATGATAAATATACACTTATATATACAGTAATCTTCATTATCTCAAACTGTATAGAGACATGAAAGTGTTTGGCTCACCGGTTTTATTAGATCTTTCCATGTTTGGCTTGCCAATGTCCACGTGCTCGCAGTTATTTTCCTTCAAACCGTTTAGTTGTTGAGTAGTTCCTAAAACCTTGTTTCTTGAAACTGTAACGGGGGAGTAATCTTTCGGGAAGAAAATCAATAATTCCTTTGGCTCTACAAAGCAACGCAAATTACAAATAGATCAGAATTAATATGCTATATTATCTTACTCTAATTATTCTTTTGAACCTTACCTTTCAGTTGTCTAATAGTTCTCCCCTTGTTAGAAGTTTCCATTATCACATATAACCTTCTTTCGTTCGGTAAAATATACGTGCAGATCGCAGTTTTCAGTTTTGAATATAGCGCGATGCTTGAAAAGTATGATCACACGTATCAAGTGTTGACCAATTACAGAACACTAAATATCACGCCTGACGGATCCCGGGTATCCCGTCCGGGATCCCGGATATTTTTTACATGGGGTGATACTGTATAAACACAGAAATATGTTTTAGCAGTTGGTGTCGCTATTCCATGGCCATATTTGGCTAATTGATACGTTCCATTTTAAATCATGATTTAAATTGGCCGGGAACATATTTTTAATTTTAATTAAAATTAATTTTTAAATTAATTTTAAAAATTAAATTAAATTAAAATTAATTATTTTTTTTTAATTAATTTAAATTTAAATTAATTTAATTTAAATTGGAACACATTTTAAATCATGATTTAAATTTGTTTACTGAGTGCTTGGCCTGCCTAACTTCGTTATCAAATATGCATCAAAAACAGGTCCATGCATTTACCTTTCACGGCTTTACTTTCTTTAAGTCACAATACTAATAATAAAGTACAAAATACGAGATGAGTTGTCGGAACTGTACGGTGCACAAATAAATAATAAACTAGAAGTTACTATCGCAAGGGAAGTGCTGCCTTGAAATCCAAGGCAGTCATGATATTGTGCAAAATTGCAAAAATAAATGGTGAATATAGCCTTGTACCCATGCGGTTATGGTTTAGATAAGACAAGAGCAGCGAACTCTACATAATATAGAGAGCTCATACTGATCTTGCAAGACATTCATTACACAGCCATGGGCAGATGAAGCATGTGCGGGAGGCCCTGGCACATTTAAAGATGCCTCAAATCTGCCCCCAACCTTGTTGACAACCCTTGTGTGTAACCGTTCTCAACATTTATTCACAATCTAGTACTTCAATCATGAACATGTATAATATTAAACAGATGTAACTTGAACAGGTCCATAAAAATACAGTTGAATATAAAGATAAAACAGTTGTATAACATAGTTCTCTGTACAACAGTAGTATAGAACATGGCGGTGCGAGCTCAGCGACGCCAACCACAAATGCGAGTGCCATAGCAACGTTAATTTTTACGCCAAATCGCGATTTAGCGCAAAAATTAGCGATGCCACGGTGCCCGCACTTGTGGATAACGTCGAATAAGCTCGCACCGCCATGTTCTATACTACTACAGCGGTCGTTAATTTGGCTTGACACACCCCTCTCCACCGATTAATGTCAAACACACGCAAGACTCGTGAAACAATACTGAATTTATACCAAACCACATTTCAGTCAAGTTTAAAAATAGTCGCTTCAACATTTTCACATATTTAAAAAAAAATAGAAAGTGTCGTTTCGTTATTTTCGCATTTTTGTTCAACAAACTACAACCACCGACACGTTCTGCTAGACACCCTTCACGTTTTCTACTCAATTGATGCCAAACACACGCGAGACTCACGAAACAATACCAAATTTATACCAAATCACGATTTTGCTTAATTTGGTGTCATTTCAGTCATATTTAAAAAATAGTCGTTTCAACGTTTTCACAAATTTGTCAAATCACATTTAAAAAATAGAAAGTGTCGTTTCAACATTTTCACAAATTTGTCAAATCATATTTAAAAAATAGAAAGTGTCGTTTCAACATTTTCACAAATTTGTCAAATCATATTTAAAAAATAGAAAGTGTCGTTTCAACATTTTCACAAATTTGTCAAATCATATTTAAAAAATAGAAAGTGTCGTTTCAACATTTTCACAAATTTGTCAAATCACATTTAGGAAAATAGTCGTTTAAACATTTTTACAAATTTATGTATCGTAAAAGTGTCTCACGCGTGATAAAATTGCCACCTGTTATGCAAATTAGATTATTGCCACCTGTTAATAATAGATTAGTCCGTTTGTTCACTATTTTCAGCGTTTGTCGCACTTCTAAAATGGTGATCGTACACATATTTTGACGTTGTGATCCCTCCCGACAACAAGCCTAAGAAAGGTACGTACGGTGTCACAATCGCAACAATGCTCTCGACGTCTTTCTTTAGTAACGGGTCTTTTTGCAACTCATCGTTTAGTTCGTCGGGGTTCTCAATAGCGTTCAACCCGTCCAGTAAGTTAGCGAATTTGCTGATTAGCAAGTCAGTGAGAAAAGCGTTCGCTATTTCCATTCTCTTCAACTCGTATTGGCGCCATATCTTGTCGATAACCTTTGCGGACGCTTTTTTAATGTACGCTTCAGATTGGCTCACCACACCATCACCAGACAGTCTAATAAGTTCAGATCTCCTAACGTCAATATTGTCTTCCACATTCGAAGCACCATCAGTGTCCTCAACTAATTCCTCAATCGTAGGATTTTCTTCACTTTTGCGTTTTACCATCACGCTATTACTTATACCCATATTTTATTGCGGAATAACAACTTCGTGACTGTATGGATAGCGCAGTGAGATTTCAAGTCTAGCGTACTTGTTATTTTTTAGTGCGGTCACAATCGCCGACGCTTCTTCTTTGCTAACATGCCCAAGGTAGTCGTCAATGACAACCTTCATATCACTTCTGCTCGGACAGTAAAAGCAAATGAGCTTACTAATGTTTTCTCTATACGGTTTTGCGATCGACGTCAATTGTTGTGTGATGACAATAACGCTCAACATAAAATGTCGCGCACTAAAAGCCAAGTTGACCAATTGACTAGTCCTATTCTTGACGTCCTGTCCACTCGCACAGTCGTCCAACACAATCAGAGTGTTAGTGCCTTTAAAAATGTTTGTTACACACTTGAGAACAGCGTCGACATTGTCTTGTGTGCAGTCTATCGCTAACACGTCAGGGTCACGCACATATTTCCAATCTTGGTACGCTTTGTTCCACTCGAAAGTAGGACAAATCATCACAATGTAGTCAAACTTACCACGATACTCAGATTCCAGTGTATTGAGTAAATAATGTGTCTTACCACAAGCTGTCATCCCAACAATTAGCGCATTAAACGGTGTCTCCATTAAATTGCGTTTGATTTAATACTGGATTGACTGCAACCCATTGTTCATGAAGTTGACCAGTCCATCACTCATCACAAACACCCTGCACATAACGTTCGCAGTCGTCGCTTTCTTAGTGATCTCAAGAAGCACGCCGGATTGTGTGTTCACAATTTTTTTACCAGTGGCGACGTTGTAATTATCTTGGACGCTCCTCAAGTCGATGACCAACGCGAAGCCATCTTTATAGAACTTCTGTATGGTCATGAACTGAGCGTGTGCTTCACCCAACCCAAACAATCGTTTCGCTTCTGCATAGAACTTCGACTTTGGGATGCCTTGTGAGTACACACTATTTGGCACACCTTCAATTGTGACTCTAACACTCTCGATATTTGGGTAGAGAAACTCCTCGCTGTCTGTTCGCACCTTATTCGTGAATAGCAACACAATCGCCTTCATGCTTTTTATTGGTAGATTAACGTTCTCGTTCACAATGGTCGTGTCTTTGTCCCATTCGGTGGTTTTCATCAACGTGACGTGCTCATACGACAAACTACGACCACTTGCATAGCCCGACGCTATTTCGTCAGAGAGCTCCTGGTTATCGATCGTTTCATACTCAAGTTCGAGGTTCTCCAGAGTGTATCCACCCACAGCGCTACCAGATTGCGCCACCATGATGTCTGTGGCCTTCGGAAGTGTGATCACATACTGCAAGTTGTTGTTCATGCTAAAAGGAGCGTACAACCCGTGGTCATTCATGATTTTACCAAGTTTTATTCGCTGCTTTGTTCCAATCACACCAAACATCAACGCGTCGTTAACTTTAGCGACGTTTCCACTTGTCGCACCACTGTCGTCCTTAGAAATTAACTTTCTCAAGTTCTCACCACCAATACCATAGTCGATCATTTGGTCTCGCGCAGTAACACTTTCCCAAAGGTCGCGATAGACACCAGTGTAATTTTCCCCATTGTTGTCATACACAGTTTCCCCAGCTAGTCTCACAACAAGTTTCTCAACCAACAACTTGCTAACATTATTCAAGAACCAGCTTTTGGCGTTCGCGTTCTTAAAGTCGAACACTAGACCCAACGATCCAGGCACCAAACAGCTACTAACCTTGAGCTTCGGTATGTCAATGTAGAGTTCCTCGCCAGGACTGGCCTTATTAGGGTTCAACGTGATTACGTGTTGCGTTCTCGCCCCTTTTATGACACCCATGGTCGCTCGTCTAAAACCAGGGCTCAACTCTGCTGACGTGACGTTCATATACTTTACATATGTTTTGTCACTACCGTTTTAGCTTGTAATAATCATAAGCAAACCACGCAAGTACCACCGCGAGTACCCACAGATTTTGAGCCAACCATGCGAGACCCTTTGCACCCAACGTCAACGCATTATAAACTAAATTAGCCAGCCCAACAGCCCATGGACCCATCTTCATTATCGCATTCTTAACAGCTTGTGCGAACGACCTCGTAGCCATAGCGCCTCTCATAACAGCAGACCTCCCAGCGATAATAATAGTTGTTATAATTCCAGCCACTGAAATTGCCTCAGCGCTCAACCCGACCATGTTCTCTTTAGCCCATTCCTTAAATCTCTGAAACCTGTCAATGTCGACTTCTTGTTGCGCTCTAACCTCCTCTACTTTGCGTTGCTCAATAGTTCTATCTTTCGCTTCTTCAAGCCCTATAACACGCTCTCTCAACACAAATGTAATGCTTTCGTCGTCTTCATCGTCTAGTTCGTCTGATGTTGTATTTATTACTTCTTGAAAGTGGTCCGCTTGTGCTTGCAGCGCACCATCGTCACCTATTCTTGACTCAGGCACCACACTATCGCTTGGATTAAGCACACCACTCAGATCGCGGTTCTCGTTTGGTGTTAGCCCAGGTATGTCATCATAGCCCACTTTTGGTTTAATTACTGGGAAGTCATCTGGGGTCGCTTCTGCTGTGACAGCTGTTGTCTCTGTGTTCTCAGGGATTTGACCAACTAACTCTTTGAACTGCTCAATCGCGTTTTTACTACTCTTATCTTTACTGTAGATCAAATTATTTCTCCAAGGTTTTAGAATTAGTTTGGGCTTCCCATACTCACCATCTTCGTTTATCAGTTTGAAAAAAATAGACCCTGAGTTCGTCACCTGTGACCTGTTGACTATTTTCCTCGACGCGTCGTCGCGACCGAGTCTTTTTTTTTGTTCAATTTACGTATTTTCTCATCTATTAGCTTGACTCTCTTCACATCGCTTTCTGTTAGCTCTTTGTTGAACGCTTTTAGCTCACCCAGTCTTCTCTCAATTTCGTCTGCCTTTTCAAAAGCTAGATTGAAGCTTGTGTCATTGACGTCACCATATGGTCCCTGTTCGACAAACTCTACTGTTGGGACTTCTGTGTTAGTTCCCCCTATTGTCACCGTTTCACCATCGCCAGCGTCGATAAACGACGTCTCTTCTCGCCCACTTCGTCTTCTAGCTAGCTCACTTCTCATCCTCTTCGCGTGGTCGCTAACTTTGGCGTAATTAACACGAACGCTTTCCGACATATCTCTCGTACCAAACCCCATGGTTATCTCGCTAAGCTCGTCGTTAGTCTCGGTGAGCTCCTCTTCTAGTTGCTCAACACTCACGTCTTTGTACTCATCGAAGTTCTCCATCTCGATGTTGTCGAAATCTCCCCCACCCTCAGCCATATTACATTAGCTCACATTTTGAATGTCGCTTTCTGGTATCCACGAATTATGTTTACTCTCATAACCCAACCATTTGACCAGCGCCATCTTCTTCCCTCTGACTTTCTTTCTTTTCAACACCTTTTCAACTCTGTACACATCGTCGCCATGTTTCCTATTGACCAGCGATAATTCCTGTTCATAAAACTTCCCAATAATCTGCTCACCACTTATGTCCTCAATTTCGTACACATTCGGATCACCACGAATAACTTTCACCACTTTAAACAGCTCTTCAGTGAAGTTGGCTTCATAGCCCTTTGTGAACACACTCTTGTATTTACTAATTCTCACTGACTCGCCGACCTTGAACTTTGGCAATGGGTTGTCTGCAAATTGATGACCAAACAAAGTGGTCCACACTTCACCCTCGTTTGACTTATTGACATCCTTCGGTTTCGTCATAATGCTTCGATTCACATTGCTATTATAATTGCTCACAAACTGGTCAAGAACGTCAATCCACTTGTACGTTCCACAGGTGTAAAAGTACTTCCACATAATACTCTTGAGGCTTCTATTAAAACGCTCGACAACAGCAGCCTTTTTGTCGCTCTTAGTGCTGAAATATTCAACACCATGTTTTTTCAGCAAACTTTTCACACCAACGTTGTAGAACTCAAGCCCATCGTCAAACTGAGCTAACTTAGGCGTGGTTCAAAACCGATCTTTAAAGTCATTCAATAGCTCTCCAACAGCCTTAGTCATGTTCTTAGTGTCTTTTCTATAAACTGCGACTCCAAAAGCGTATCTACTCAATATTTCAATGCCTGTCAATATCCAATAATAACCGCCATTCTGTTTTGAGTACTTACTCATGTCCACTAAGTCCATTTGGAGCTCTTCACCAAGAAATCCGACGAAGGTAGCGCGGAACTTATGCCTTCTCACGATGGGTTTGTACCTAGTGTAGGTGTCCTGCGTGGTCAACCATTTTTTCACTGTTTTTCTAGTTACTTTCAATCCGTCCCCCAATGCACTTTGATACAACCTCTCCACACCAGTGTACCCTGTCTTGGGGTTATAATAGATGTCTCGCAACCCTTGCTCTGTCTCCACACCAAGCTCCATATAATTCACACAATATACAGTTCCAATAACACCGCGCCAATTTTGAGACTATCGTTATTTGGTTTGACACGAAACGTCATACTTGAGTAAACACCTTTTTTAATTCTCACCTTTGACTCGATGTCCACATGACGTTGCACCGACCCTTTCAAAGACTGTTCGGTGGGTATTGGAAACGTTGTGATCACATCGCTACGCTTCCCATCAATACCCACATTGCTCTCCGTCTCGACGATGTCACACGAGACTTCTATGTACTTCAGACCTCTGTACATATCGACCTCGTTTGGGCTGACGTGCCACTGTGAGTTGCCCTGAATCACCCTATCCTTCGCGAAACCAAGTAGAGGTCCAAGGGTACCAAGCGTAGTTGAGTGATCA
The DNA here is from genome assembly GCA_035772405.1 of Chrysogorgia sp. JL179-B06. Lineage (NCBI taxonomy): Eukaryota > Metazoa > Cnidaria > Anthozoa > Scleralcyonacea > Chrysogorgiidae > Chrysogorgia > Chrysogorgia sp. JL179-B06. The sequence goes on from JAYKKM010000522.1 coordinate 2,144,093, forward strand.
ACCCTAACCCTGCATCTACTTGCGTGCGCTAGTCTCTCTATCTTAAGATCCACCTTACGGTCTTTAAACTCTTGCTCTAAGAGTTTGGTCAATGCGTCGAAGTTAAGATACCCCCCAATCATACCAGGCGTTGAAATAGTAGTCCTAGGGTCGTCCAGCGTGGAGACACTAATGAGGTCGCCAAGTCCTACGTTATGGTGGTCCCAAAACACAGTGGCTGTCTTGACCATAATGTATGGGTTATTGTGTGTGATCATCACACTGTTGTCAAAGGACACAACTTTTTCCGCGCCTTCAATGAGTACTGTCAACTTTCGCATTATGTATAACATACGGTATGTTATATGCAGAAAGCCCTTCACGACTACTATGGAAAGTACTACAAACGTGCGATGGTGAACACATCAAAGGCCACACACGATGCAAAGGCAGACCTCATCAAAAAGTACCCCCACGCCACTTTAAGCAAATTCGAGTTCTATCCAAATATTTCGCAAGATGGTAAAATCATGAGTGTCGACATATATTTCAGAAACAATGACACCCTCAGCACAGACATAACCAGCGCAACTTTCAAAAACGATAAAAAAATGTGGAGGTGGTTACACAATAGCAAGTTCCCAATAATATGGCAAGGCGGTGGAACTATCCAACCACTACCAAAAGGTCATAAAAACCACTGGGGGCTTTGGGATGGCTACCCAACAGAAAATGTGTTGAATTATCCAGTGAATAACTTCAAAGTCTTTGTTAACCAAAATAGCTACTTCATGTCAAAGCTACCAGTCTTACAAATCACCACGTCAAAGACAAAATCAGAGTGGGACGACAACGAATCTTACTATCGTGTTGTGTTTGCGACGTATTGTGCAAGTTTCTGTTGTGGAGTGTCGTTGCAACATTTATCAGTGTCACAAGAAGTTCACCCCGTGGTCACAAGTGTGATGAGATTTCATTTGTACTTCACCATTAGAAGACTACTCAGGAGAATGGAAGGTGGTGAGACCATGAAATCGATAAGTAGAGAATTTAACGCTTACGAATTGTACGGTAAGATTTCCAAGATCCCCAGAAAACATTACTACCAGAATAAAGTCCTGAGCGATGGCACTTTAGGCGAATCCAGAGTCTTCACACTCAACGACGTTCAGAACGATTATAAACGATACGTCGCGCGATTGTCAGACGGTTTTACCAACATTGGGCTACAATATCTAAATCAGAGCATAGAAGCCTTTGTGTACTCCACACTTGGTGCACAAGCGAGAACACGTGTGTCAGTCGTTGGTGGTTCTGCAGGAAGTCTAGAGACCCAACAAGAATTCCGCAAGTTGTTTTCTGACAGTGTTATCAACTACGACGTGTCGACATGGATTCTCAACATGAATAAATCAATTAGAGACACCAACGTTGTTCAAAATCTTGCAGTGTCGCCAAGTACATGGTTAATGCCAAGTAATGTGGTGATTCTCAAGAATAAAATCGCTGGGTACAACAACTTATTAAAGATTGCCACAGAGTCTATGAAATTTGGAGTGAACACTCGCTTGAATGCAACAACACCAACAATTGCAGCTAAAAAAGTCCACCAAGAAAATGCGGTGACTAACTTAGTAACGCCAACGAATCTTGCGGCTAAAAAAGTTCACCAAGAAAGTGTGGTGGTTAAAAAAGTTTACCAAGAAAATGTGACACCACTTCCTGTGAAAAAAACAGTGGCCACTACCACAAGTAAGTCAGACACGACAACGCTGGCGATAGTGCTAGGGTTCTCAGCAGTCTCTGGCTATCTACTAACCAAATACACCTTGAGGTAGTAATGAGTCTAAACTATGGGTATGAGTCTGACGACCCTCACGATAAAATACTAAAGAGAACGAAAAGACATCTGGACGAAGATCCTAAGTTAAGCGTGACTGGTGGAAGGATGTCTGGAATAATAGACATGCAAGGCTCAGCGATAAAAAACGTAGCAGACCCAGTCGATGACTCAGATGCTACCAATAAAAGAACTATAGAGCAATTGTTAGCAGGTTTCCTCAAGAGTCAGTCCTATAACGTTGTGCTTGACTTCAACGTTAACACGCACGCCTCGAAAAACTTGGAATTTCACACCAATGGTTCAAACAAAGTGAAAGCCATTGGTGAAACAAGTAAATTAGTGCAAAACAACCCAACCTATGGCCCTATTATCGGCATTAACAGTGCAGGCCAAAATTTTCTGTCCCCTGTGTTAACACCACTCCCACTTGAGTCAGGTCTTCATTTTAACTGCCCCAGTATGCAGTGGTGTGACCTCTCCATTTTTGTCGTAGTGCGGCTACCTACTCGCACCACTGGGTCAAATTGGGAGACAATTATATCAAACGACGATGGTCAGTGGGACAAGTTCATAGGGTACAAGACTGGTATGACTAATGGACTCGCGTATGGTGGTAGCATCCCAGCAATGGAGAGCATATGCACTATTCCGAGTGGCGTTGACCTTGCAGAAATACACATGATATCAATACACTGGCAAATGAGTAATTCGCATGTCAGGGTCAACAACGTTAAGTCAACCGATTCAGACTTCATAGCGAATATGAAAAAGATAGGCACACCCTATGGAACAATCTTTGGAATACACCGACCAAGAATACCACTCGCACCTTATGCGTACCCATCGTTGATAGAGTTCTACGGTGTGAAAATTGTGAGTGGTTACATGGCGAACCGAGACATTATAATCATGGTGGAGAAATGATGAAGGAATATGGTATAAAGTAAATGGGATCATGTTTTTCGAGGCCCCATGAAATATATAAAATAAATAAGACGACTGATCACATGTTCAAAGCTGGTGGGTCATTTGGCCGCGGTGACGTGACTCTCGAGCTCCACGCTGAGATTGGTATGAGGTCTAAAAAGACTTACGGCAAACCTATTATGTTACCAGAGTCAGACACTGTGGGAGTGGTAGGAGACGTGACCTAAGTTAAAATGGGTTGGTTTAGAAAGCTGGTTCGTAACGTTAGAAACTTTTTCAGACGACGTAGCAAACCGAAGACTAATAAAACACATCTGATGCGTTGGTACACAACAAACCAGATCTATAAAAAATCTAACGCCCACATCGAGTAGTTTTTTTGTGGGAGACTATATAGCGATGACTTCCACAGCACTTCAACTATTTGATTTCGATGGTCACCAAATCACGACGGTTAATCACAACGGTGACATATGGTTCAAAGCGAGAGAAGTCGCGAGCGCTCTAGGTTATGCTCGACCAAAAGATGCAGTGCACGACCACGTCGAACCTGATTGTAAAATGAAGATGGAACAGACCTCATTTATCAACGAACTTGGGGTCTACTCATTGGTGTTCTCGAGTAAAATGGAGCGTGCGAAACACTTTGGAAGGTGGGTGCACACAGAAGTCTTACCAAGCATTAGAAAGACTGTAGCTGATGTTGGTCTCAAGCACAACCAGTTTAAAATGATCACCGAGTTCAATCTTCACACGAAAGTTGTTGGTTTTCTTAGGAAATATTATCCAGAAGCTATTTTGATAGCCGCTTGTGGTGAAAATCAAGACACTTCGAGTAAAAGAGTAAATTCGTGGAAAAAAGGTTACCAACGTGGAACACCTGACTTGATTATTGCCAACGCAAACCGACAGCATAGCGGGCTTGTGATTGAGTTCAAGAATCCAGGTGGCACAGGTAAGACATCTCAAAGAGCAAGACTACTCAGATACAAGTCCGCTGGATACCTAACGTTGTTATGCGACTCGTACGATGACGCTATTACTACGGTAATAAAACATTTCTTTGACGTTGGGTTTCAGTGTTCCCAGTGTTTTCGTAAATTTAAAAATAAATCAGCGTTGAGTAACCACGAGAGACACTATTGTAAAGAGACTTTTTAGACAGCGAGTAATAAGTCGAATTAGCGCTCATTCTCGTTGTTGAGACGACGTTTGAAGCGACAACTGCTCTAGCATTTTTTAAAGACGTTTTTTAACTTGATAAAAATATCTGCGAAACTTTCTCTCTTTATTTCACAAACCTTCTGACCACTGTGTGAAAAAATGTTTCTATGAGACATTGGACGCTTCATGTGACCAATGTCTAAATTTAAAAAGTGGGGTGTATTGAGAACACCTTAATTTTGTGTGGAAGGATGATGACGTCTGCACACTGCTCTGTATTGCTCAGCACCACCAACAAATGATGGTCCTGGATTATATCTCCAATTGAATGGCGCTTCAACAGTTGTTCCGCGAGTGTCACGACAAACGGCGCAATACGCTTTTAGAAATGTGATGTCGTCTGCTACTGGGAAGAGTGTGTCGAGCTCGCCAATTCTTTTTAAACGCTCTGTCGCTACGAGACCACAAATAATGACGTGAATGCCAGCTTTGATGTACTCGCGAATAACTGGGAGTAGATCAGAGTACCAATGGCCTTCATCAATTCCTATGACGTCGTAGCCAGTTAGTTTGGAAGAACTCGGAAGGTTGGTGATTAACTTCGCAGGTAAACTGTCTGATCCGACGACAATGGTCTGGCGATGTGTGGAGAACGCGTGGTCAGTTCGTCTAGTGTCACCCGCGTTGTTCATGTAAAGGACTCTAAGCCCTGATTTACTTAACGCGACTAACCTGCGAAGAGTCTCTGTCGTTTTCCCTGCGAACATGGGACCAATCACGATTTCTAGTTTACCAACTTTCTTCATGGTTACTATACCTCCAGAGAGATATTCTCTCCTGTTGCGGCAACTGTTGTTCATTGTTAAATATCCGCTGAAGCTCTAAGTTTTTAAGATGAGACCTCGAGCTCTCGTGTCTTAAGTGGCACACTCGACTATTAGTGGCCATACCACATGGGTAGCACCGATACTCCTTGAGGTCTTGCGTAAAACTTATGTGGGCAAGCGAGAGTATGTGGTCCTTGAGATCACCCGCACTCAGCACTTCGTTACACCCCACCTTGCAAACGTTAGCGTCACGGTTTGCGGCGAGGTGTAACCATGCTTTGAGTTTGGTTGGACTCGGTCTCCATAGAAGGATCGCTAAGAACACTTTGAGGTAGTTACCAAGTAGCGTGGCGGTAGACTCACAAGGGTCTCTTAGGTAGTCACTACTTGCCAGCATAAGACGTTTGAATGGTGAGTAACACCACACAGGGATCTCGCTAGCTAGCAAGCTGGCCAACCGGTTGGCTGTGTCTTCTTGAAGATTGACCCAAGTCGCGTGAATGCGCTCTATGGTGGGAACCTGTATGTGGAGTCGTCTCACCACTTCCTCATTTTTACAACTGGGGTCGCACAATGTGAAGATTGACGAGTACTCTCTTAAGACGCTAGGTCCAGAGGTGTCTCGTGGGGCGCGCACATCGATAAAGTCGTGTCTCAACGCTGCGGCGATGCGCTCTTCTTGGCGGGCTTGGTCTTGAGTCATTATACTATACCTTCAGAGAAAAAGCTCCTCTTTTTTTAGTGCGTTTGTTTTGGGACTGTGAGATATCTGTGAGGTCAACTGTGAGATACCTGTGAGGTCAACTGTGAGTAAGATAACACGTGATAGTGTATTAGATGGCTGAGGACCCACAGACGGCTGTTGACGCTAAGATCACGGCTGATGTGAAAAGTGTTAAGGTGAAGGACCCAAAGCGCGTCGCCGCTGGTAAAAAGTTGGCTGAGATATCGAAAGCTGCGAAAGAAAAAAAAATGCGCGAAATGATAGTTAACGAAGAACAGCGTGGTGAGTGGAGCTATGGTTACATTGTCGGAACACTTGGTGTAATCATTGCTGGTGCTTCGCTATGGTACACAATTAGCAGTGAAAAAGAACCTGTGAGTACTGCACCAGCACCTGAGTCAGAGAGTCATAAAACTCGTCCAGCGTTAGACACATTTGATTCTTGAACAAAACACACGACAATGTATATATGGCTGCGATCGATCGAAAAGAACTTATGAACGAATTGTACGATGCGCTACTTGTTACGACTGGTGCTGTGGTAGTGAGTATGATTTCTAAAAAGGCTTTGGGAGAACCATTGGGAACACCAGAGACTGTGAAAGGCACAGTGAAACTTGCTGCAGCTGTTGGTGCAGGAACGTTGTTAGTAAAATGGTTACAATCGAAAAAGTGGATACCGACAGACCCATTCAAATCAATGTAAGTTAATGGTGAGCGTTGTGGCTGGAGGGATTTTTAACGCAGTGGCTTTCGCAGGCGCTGGCTTTATGTTCTCGAAGTTTAATCACTCAGGTTATGAAGCTGAGATGAAAAGACACAACCATGCGTTGGAGCAGTTAGCCAGTGCGAAAGAAGTGTGGTATGAGAATGAGGTCGCCAAGAAAGATAAGATCCAGCGTTTACGACAACGGCTCTCTGATGCTAACGCTGACATCAATGACACAAACCACGCGTTGGAGGAACTTAGAAGCGTAATGACTATTCACTACAGCGGTCGAGTGTTCACTGAGAGTCCGAAGATTGCGGATTACTACCAACCGAGTGCGGAAATGAAGGAATACCAATTGTTGTTTGTTAGCGCGCTAGGTTTGGGTAGTGGAATAGCGGTATGGGTACTCACTCGGTGAAAAAATGTTGGAGTAGTATAAGCGATGGACAAACTTATGAGGCAGATGAGTAATGGCTTGACAATTGACGAGATCGCGAGTGAGACGCAAATTAAGTGTGGAGGCACCTTTAGGATTTACTACTGCTCGGATTGTGACGTTGTGAAAAACATGACTGACTGCGGTGGGTACGCATGTCCAAAGTGTGGCGACGTCGAATGGGGCTACATTCAGAGTTATGGTGACATGAGACTCACGCGACTAAAAAGCGTTCACAAACGGTCTTGGTGGATGGGGAGGAGACTACGGAATGTTGTGAAGGGTGAGCACCTTGAGTTGATAAAAGAGGACTTCCTGAAAGTTGTCAATGTGCTGCACTCATGCAATTTGATAAAGGGTAGAAATGTCAGCAGATACGGATACTACATTATTAGGTTGTGTCATAGAAGACAACTCGAGACACTCAAGAAGGTGCTTGACCTCAAAGACGGGAAGGTGAAAGACTTGTTTGACGACAACCTGTTTGGGGTGGTGTACCCAAAGCTGGGATGGTGTGAAAGTGGTGATCGTTATTACAACGAGTGGTTGGGGAAAAAAATAAATAAGCGTAGTGTATATAGAAGCCAATGAGTCGGACTGTGAAAAACCCACTGACAAAAAGACGGGCGCATAAGACGAGTGCAGCCGTTGTCAATTCACTAACAGATGAAGCGACCAACGTTCACGGCTTCTTTAGAGATCAAGAGGGACAACCTGTAGTCGAAGACCTCGCACCGTCAACGCATCTGTTGGATCGAGCACTGAGAGGGTTCACAAGGTCCTATGGAGTCGAAGTAATTGACGACAGAGACATCAATCAGGTAAACGCTAGTAGAAGTGCTGTCACTAACCTTTTGAGACGTGAGCTGGGTGAGACCAACGGAATGAAAGTGGTGCATGGAGACAGTCAAGGTCACTTTTGAGAAAGTTTTAGAGCGTGATAAGACCACATACAAAACTGCCTACTTTAACAGCGAAACGTTCGTCGTTAACGAGCATGACATCGAGGGTGTCGCCAATCGTGGATCGGAGCAGATTTTGACGCGGATAGCTGGGTGGCTATCTGAGGGGTCTGGATGGACTATCGACAAAATAGATGCGCACTACGTCAACGTCGCTATTTACAGACCTTTGCATGGGAGTAGCTACATTGCGTTGCCAAAGGAGCTGTGCAACAGTATGAAGGGCTTGATAAACGTAAATAATGGGGGTGACAACGAGTGCTTTAGATGGTGTCACCTTGCACACAAATTTCCTGTTGGAAAAAACTCTGACAGAACGTCAAAGTATGTCAGACATGTCGGTGAGCTAAACTATGACGGAATTGACTTCCCAGTCACACTCAAAGACTACAACAAGATCGAAAAGGCGAACGATATTAGCATCAATGTTTTTGGGTACGAAAATAAGCAGCCATTCCCTGTGTACGTCTCTAAGGAAGCGTACCCTGACCATATGGACCTACTGTTGATAACTAACGATGTGGGCAACAAGCATTATGTGTATATTCGTGACTTCAACAAATTCATGCACCGGCAGACAAAGCATGAGGCGAGAAAGCACTTTTGTAGGTATTGTTTGCAGTGTTTTAGTCGCGAGGACGTGCTCGAATGCCATGTGGAAGTGTGTTTGGTCATCAATGGGAAGCAAGCTATTAAAATGCCGCAAAAAGGTGTGAAAGTGAGATACGAGAATTTTAGCAGACAATTAAATGTACCATTTGTGGTGTACGCAGATTTCGAGGCTATCACACAGAAGGTGCATGCGGCAACACCATCAAGCGAGTGTAGCTACACAAATGCTTACCAGAGGCACGTTGACTGCGGTTATGGGTATAAATTAGTTTGTTGCTACGACAACGAGTACAGTAAGCCAGTAAAAGTGTATCGCGGTGAAAATGCAGTTAACAAGTTTATTGGGGAAATGTTAGAAATTGTCGAATATTGTAAAGAGACATCTGAGAGCCACTTTAACAAAGAGATGATACTGACTGATGCCGATAAGAAGAACTTTGACGAGGCTAAAAGTTGTCATATTTGCAGTGTTGAGTACACTAGCGCTGACGTTAGAGTGAGAGACCACTGTCACGTGTCAGGTAAGTATAGAGGGTCCGCACATCGCGATTGTAACGTGAACTTTAAGTTGACTGATAAAATCCCTGTGATCTTTCATAACTTACGCGGCTACGATAGCCATTTCATCATGCAGGAGATTGGCAAGTTTGGTCAAGACATAAATGTGATACCGAACAACATGGAGAAGTACATGGCGTTCATGCTTGGAAAAAACTTGGTATTCTTGGACAGCTTTCAGTTCATGAGTAGTGGTCTAGACAACTTGGTGAAGAACCTACCAAGAGACGCTTTCAAATACACGTCAGAAGTGTTTCATGATGAGGGGTTGGCACTTATGACAAGAAAGGGGGTCTATCCCTATGATTATATGGACTCCTTTGATAAATTCGATGAAAGCGAGCTACCCTCCAAAAAGGACTTTTACAATATTCTGAATGACGCAGATATTACGGAAGAAATGCATGAGCGCGCTTGTGATGTGTGGGACTACTTCGACGTTGAAAATATGGGTGGGTACCACGACCTGTATTTGAAAAGTGATGTGCTCTTGCTCGCCGACGTTTTTGAGAACTTTAGAAAGACATGCCATCGTGAGTATAAATTAGACCCGTGTCACTATTTCACATCGCCTGGATTGGCTTGGGACGCTATGTTAAAGATGACTGGAGTGGAACTCGAATTATTGTCTGACAATGACATGTTTCAGTTTGTGGAATTAGGCATGCGTGGCGGCGTGAGCTACATATGCAACAGACATGGCGTGGCGAATAATAAGTACATGAAGGGGTACGATAAAGCGCAAGAGTCGAAGTATTTGATGTACCTTGATGCCAACAATTTATATGGGTGGGCGATGAGTCAAAGTCTTCCCACAGGTGGTTTTAAATGGTTGACTAAGAAAGAAATAGAAAAGGTTAATCTATGTGACTATCACAACAACAGCGAAAAGGGCCTGCTGCTTGAAGTCGACTTGGAGTATCCAGACCATTTGCATGACCTACACAACGATTACCCGTTGGCTCCCGAGAAGATGGAGATAACTGTTGACATGTTGTCGGAGTACTGCACGAAAATCAAAAATAAGTTTAATGTGTGTGTTGGTGGTGTGAAGAAGTTGGTGACTAATTTGATGGACAAAAAAAAGTATGTGTGTCACTATAGAAATCTACAGTTGTACACAGATCTTGGATTAAAAATCAAAAAGGTTCATAGGACCCTACAGTTCGACCAGTCCAAGTGGTTGGGCAAGTACATCGACTTTAACACAGTCAAGAGAACTGCGGCTAAGAACGCTTTTGAGAAGGACTTCTTCAAGTTGATGAATAACAGTGTGTTCGGAAAAACGATGGAAAACTTGAGGAAGCGTGTGGACGTAAGATTAGTGACCACTGCGGAGAAATTTAAAAAGCTTGTCTCAAAGCCAACGTTTGTGTCTTGCAAGATATTTAGCGAGAACTTAGTCGCTGTCCACAAAGTCAAAGAAACGCTGACATTAAATAGACCCGCATACGTGGGTATGTGCATACTAGACTTGAGTAAAACGCTGATGTACGATTTCCACTACAATTATATCATGAAAAAGTACTCTAGCGACACCTGCAGATTGCACTTCACCGACACTGACAGTCTGTTGTACTCAATCAAAACTGGCGACGTTTATTCCGACTTTATGATGGAGTGCGAAAAGTTCGACAACAGCGACTATCCCGCAGACAGCCCATTCGCTTTTAAAGAGAATAAGAAAGTTATTGGGAAGATGAAGGACGAGTGCGCTGGAACGCCAATTATTGAGTTCGTTGGGTTGCGCAGTAAAATGTATAGCTATTTGAAAGAGGATGGGGGTGGTGGGAAAACTGCTAAAGGTATTAGAAAGAATATAATTAAAAAAGTGATCAGACACGAAGATTACAAAAGTGTGCTACTAGAGCAGAAACAATTGCGACACACAATGAAGACCATTAGAAGTGTCAAACATCAGCTCGGTAGTTATGAAATTAATAAAGTATCGCTATCCTGTTTCGATGATAAACGATACCTTTTAGAAAATGGCATTGACTCCTACGCATATGGTCACAAAAACATTGTAGTGATAGATAACACTGAAAATAGTGAACAAACGGACTAATTCGCGAAACAACTGACCACCTGATAGTATGCAAATTAGTCAACGTTGCTAACCAATCAAAAGAGCGCCATTTTGCTATCCATTTGGGTACTTGTTTGGATAAAACATTTGTTGTGGGCGCTGGTGCGAATTGACCAATCAAAAGAGCGCCATTTCGCTATCCGTTTGGATAAACATCACCACTAGAATCAAAATCTAGTGGTTTTTTTTTCGCACGTGAATTGGAAATGTGTCAGTCAAAAAAAAGCGTGAAAATTTTGAAGCGACGCAAATTTGTGAAAATTTTGAAACGACTATTTTTTAAATGCGACTGAAAATTTTGAAACGACTATTTTTAAACGTGACTGAAAATTTTGAAACGACATTTTTGAATGTCAAATTTTTAAATTTTTAATTTTTAAATTCAGTATTGTTTCACGAGTCTCGCGCGTGTTTGGCATCAATCGGTGGAGAGCGTGGAGAGGGGTGTGTCAAGCCAAATTAACGACCGCTGTAGTAGTATAGAACATGGCGGTGCGAGCTTATTCGACGTTATCCACAAGTGCGGGCACCGTGGCATCGCTAATTTTTGCGCTAAATCGCGATTTGGCGTAAAAATTAACGTTGCTATGGCACTCGCATTTGTGGTTGGCGTCGCTGAGCTCGCACCGCCATGTTCTATACTACTTACAAGGCTTGCATAAAAATGCAGTTCAATATATGAACACAAAACAGTTGACGTACATGTACAGGTAATGCAGTTGACAAATTAAGTTAATCAGAATTTGTTTCTGATGTGGACATGGATGTGCATTCTTCTGCATGCTCAATATCTGTTATCTTGTTATCTACATATGTGATATTGAATGATTTGCCATATTCAAGAATAAAGAAGACCATGTCTTCTTCTGATGTGGTATATTTAAGATGGATGTTGCTTCCCAGATGCTGATCAGCGTGAACACAATGGCTCTTGTAAGAAACAATGAACTCACATGCACCAATATACACCTAAATAGAAAGTAAACCGTATTCACAAACAAAACAATTTGATAATTGATGATAGTAAATAAATTGCAGATGACATCTTGTAAATTTCTACCTCACTCAGCCATATTGCCGTTTTAAGCGAGCCTTTTTAAAGGACAAAAGTACAGAAACTATCTTTAGTCGTCTTACCTCGACAACAGAATATCTCCTCACTGAAATGAATTGAAATTCGCGACAGCAAATCGTTCGAAAACTTCGTTCACTGTTGGCACTTGGCACAGCTCACTCACCTCATTGCGTTGCGAGTTCACAAAATACCATGTTCGTGGTGGCGTTGACAAGTTCCGAACATTAATTCCGTACAACTTCCGTGAATGCGAATAACGTCTGGAGTATGGATGTAATTTTATCTTGTACTACGTCACAAATCGTCATAAAACTGAACATCCATCCATCCGACCGACCGACATCCAAAAATTTACAGATCGAGATCTCGTTGACTATACATAGCTCGGTAAAGAGGTCTGGGCACGAGCCAAGTCAAGATAGTGTGCTGCCTACGGCAGCAATAAATAATTCCTGATAAATATTATATCACTCAGTTCAAAGTTCATTTCCTCTTCTCCTTCTTAATAAATTTCCGCCATGCTAGCCTGTCTACAACAGTCTCTTTCCACGAGTGAAGTACACCAGCACGTTTCAGGATATCTTTCAAATTATCTTTAAATCTGAGAAGCGGATGACCGACCTCTAGCACCTTCTGCCAGTTCACCGTATAGAAGAGCTTTGACTGGTCGTTCATCTGACATGCCAACAACATGAACCATCCAGCGCAATCTGTTTCTAATGAGGATGATCTCAATGTTGGTGGCTTTAGCGCGATCCAAAACTTAATCATTCATGATGTAGTGGGCCGTTGTTGTATAGTTATCAGGAGCTTGATGCGATGGCTGTAAAGGGTTCAAGTCTCGCCTCCATAGATTAGAAGAGGGATAACACATTGATTGTATACTTTAAGTTTGGTTTCAGTTGTCAGGTCTCTATAGTCAAAAGCCTTCCCATAGCACACGAAGCAGCTTGAATACGTGCTGTCATTTCTTCATCTATAACCTGCAGTTTTTGGTTACAGAGCTGCCAAGATATATGAAGCGGTCTACTCTGTTTAACTTATGTCTGCTTATGTAGAAATCAACTTGTTCACCAATACTCAGTTTCATAATTTTAATGCGAAGACCCATCTTCTTTGACAGACTACTGTAGGCAGATAACAGAGATTGTAGTGCTGCAGCATAATAATAATAATAATAATGTTTACTATTTATATAGCGCAAATTAGCATGTGTATATGATCAAATGCGCTTTACAACATCGACAATTTATTCTATTATATTCAGTACCTAGTATCCAGTACTCCAATCAATTAACCTTAGCTATTTATTTTTACAGTTTTTATCATCATTAGTTTTTCTAACTATTTATCCTAACCCGCCCTGTCAACTTCCCTGTGGGAGGAAACCGGAGAACCCGGAGAAAACCCACGACTTTCGGCAGAGTGTTGACCAACTCTTTCCACGTGCGATCAAATGTTCGAACACAGGATTCGAACTCTTGACCTCAGAGGTGGGAGGCAGTGGCCCTGACCACTAGACCACCGAAGCCCCATCAGTATAGAATATGGCTACATCGTCTACGTACTGGGCTTCTCTTATGTATTTGATGAATGTATTCTTGGATTTCAAACGTCGAATGTCAAACATGTCGCCGTCGTATCTAAAACGAACCTGCATACTATATGATGGACTGATGTTCCCGAAGGCGAGGTAGAGCATAACAGCAGCATACATTCCAAAAAGAGTGGGGGCAAGCTTACAACCTTGTTTAACACCACTGTTGTATTCAAATGGCTTAGAAAGTACTCCATCAATATATAATCTAGCATCATGCCAGAATACAGTTTCTTGATTATGCCAACAAATTTAGTTGAACATCCAAGCTTCGCCAAGATCTTAAAGAGAAACTCCCGATTTACACAACCAAACGCCTTGGTGAAATAAGTAAAAGCGATGTGCAAGTTCTGCCGTTGTTCTCTACACTTTTCCATGATTTGACGCAATATGAAGATACCATCAATTGTGCTTCTACCGCTTATGTAGCCTGACTGAGATTCAGGCTGGACGCTGAAGGCGCTGCAGTATGATTTCAGCAAAAACCTTTCCTACCACACTAAGTAGAGATATGCCACGGTAGGTTCCACAGTTACTGCGATCGCCTTTTTTAAACGAAATGCAGATATTAGCATCAATCATGTCCGATGGTAATTTTTCGTTATCCAGAACTGATTGTAGATGGTAAACAGAAAAGATCGCAGACCATTGCCACCATAAACAAGAACCTCGGGTAATTATACCATCTGGACCCGTGATCTTTCTAAGTTTGGTGTTCTTTCTAAGTTTGGTGTTCTTGATAGCTATGTCCACTTCTTCCATGGCGATGGACTCGTCGAACTGTTCAATGGTTGGATGTTCTTCAAGTTCATCAAGTATATTCCAATCAACATCTGTGGGTTGGTTAAGAAGCTCATTGAAGTGCTCGACCCACCTCTCCTTGATCTCATCTGGAGATGAAAGAAGATCGCCACTCTTTGTTCTTACTGGATGGATACTTTTGGATTTGGGACCATAAACAGTGTTCAGCATTGCATAGAACATGTAATTATCCATTGTCAACCTTGTTTCCAGTTTCAATACCAGTAACTGAAACCAAGGAATGAAACTTTGTAACTAGTTACACATTTGTGAAATTAACTTTGAAACTGTATATAGTTACTTATTTTGTCTTGTAACTTTTACTGGTAACTAGTTACATTTATCCTAATGTAACTGTAACTGTAACTAGTGACAAACTATGAGTAACTGTTACAGCTAGAGAATGTGTTTCTTATTTTGATGTCCAGGTTATTGAAATTCATGCATTAATGAAGCCTGGTAGATTTTGTTTTGTTTTCTGCAGTTTGTCTCGGCTTTATGCAGGTGTAAGCTATTGTTGATCCTTGTATTGTAGTGAGAAATATTGCTGTTCAGCTGGTTAGTTCATAGTCAAAGTCTATAAGATTGTTAATACATTTAAAAATAAATTAATTTAAAAATAAATTCATCCATTTGAGTATTACAAAGCCAGGACAGGACTGAAATTCACAGCACATGAGATGCTCAACACCAGCAACAATATAACAACAAACCACTAACATATTTTTTATTATAATTTTTTTTACCACATTGGAAGCCAATTGTCTGTTGATAATTAATTTGTAAAAAGTCTAAGCAGTCGGGGAATTTGTTGAATTTGAAGGCCAACTTATATTAAATGGCTACTTCTATTTGTTGTATATAAAAATCTGTCATAATCAAGGCCATCTTTGGGATTGGTGAATAAATATGAATTTTACAGGCCCTGAATTATCAAAGTCAAATCAGTAATACTTTAGCTTTGGCACTAAATGTTTTTGTCTCAATAACAATTGGTGGCTTATTATAGCTAGACAGACAGAGGAGAACACTTGCCTGTCGCAGGGTCTGCAAATAAATTATTTTGTGAAGGAGAATTGGCAAATAGATAGTAAAACCTACTAGTAACAAAACAATATGACAGTCGCACAGTTGGAATAACAAAGAAAGTTTGAGATCTTGTAATTGCCTGACTGTCTGAAGTAAAGAAAATTTTTAATTAATCTTTAAAATGTGCAAACCTTTATTTATACCTGTACATGTTGGGAAATCTAGAGTGTTGAATCTAGAATTGCTCAATTTCTATAGCATATTGACATTTTCCATAGCTAGCTATATCACTGATCAATATTTACTGTCTCGTGCTGGTAATTTACCTTGCCTTTTTGGCAAACTATTTCCTGATCTTGTTTCTATTTTTAATTTTCTAGCGTTACTGACAAATAGTATCGTGCAAGGTGTTTTGTGGTGCTGTTTACTTTTTCAACAAACATGCAGCATAAGAGAACTGATACTAGAGAAAAGACTTTCAAGTGTGATGTCTGTGAGAAAGCATACTTCTCGTCAAGTAACTTACTACAACATAAAAGGACTCATACCGGTGAAAAGCCTTTCAAGTGTGATGTTTGTGACAAAGCATTTGCCTACTCAACTAATTTACTACATCATAAAGTAACTCATACTGGAGAAAAGGCTTTCAAGTGTGATGTTTGTGAGAAAGCATTTGCCTTCTCATCTAGCTTAGTAGATCATAAAATAATTCATACTGGAGAAAAGGCTTTCCAGTGTGATGTTTGTGATAAAGCATTTTCCCGGCGATGTAGCTTATCATACCATAGAAGAACTCATACTGGAGATCATACTGGAGAAAAGCCTTTCAAGTGTGATGTTTGTGACAAAGCATATTGCCAAGCAAGTAACTTACTATATCATAAAAGAAATCATACTGGCGAAAAGCCTTTCAAGTGTGATGTTTGTGACAAAGCATTTGCCCGGTCAAGTGTCTTAACAAACCATAAGATAACTCATACAGGAGAAAAGCCTTCCAAATGTGATATTTGTGACAAAACATTTTCTCAGCCAAGCAGCTTAACATACCATAAGAGAACTCATACAGGAGAAAAGCCTTTCAAGTGTGATGTCTGTGACATAGCATTTTCCTCATCAGGTAACTTACTACAACATATTAAAATAACTCATAATAGAGAAAAGCCTTTCAAGTGTGATGTCTGTGACAAAGCATTTTCCTCATCAAATAACTTATTACAACATAAAAGAACTCATACTGGAGAAAAACCTTTCAAGTGTGATATTTGTGACAAAGCATTTTCCTCGTTAAGTAACTTACTGCAACATAACATAACTCATAATAGAGAAAAGCCTTTCAAGTGTGATGTTTGTGACAAAGGATTTTGCCAGCGATGTAACTTACTACGACATAAAGAAACTCATACAAGAGAAAACTCTCTGAAATGCGAAGTCTGCAACAAGGATTTCACAAGGTTAATCCATCTGAAACATCATTTAAAAACACATCACGTGAAAAAGAATGAAGGAAAAGTTCATAGAAGTCAAGTGCAGTTTAAATGCACGAAATGTGGCACAAAGTTTTCTTCATCGCAAAAATGTGAACGGCATCAGTTGGACCATGAGCTGGAAGCAACAGAACCTACTGGGATAAATTATGTGTGTTTTAAATGTAGTGCAAGATTCGACTTTTTAAAAGAGCTGCTTGATCACGTACATAAAGATCATATAAATAAAATCACTGAGTAGAAAGGTAACTTTAATATGAGGATATTAGCAGCAAGTCGCAAACAATCAAAGTGGTGGACGACTTAGTGTTTTTTAAAGATTTTACATCCACACTCAGTCTCAACCTCGTTCCCAGGGCCTTATCTCCGCTCCCCGCCCCCCAGGCACAGGCTGATCACGTGTCACCAACTTTTTAGGTGATAACAAAAAATAATTTAGTGGGAGGGGATGGTACGTTTAGGTTGTCCACCGAGGAGGTTTTATCCTGTCGTAGATGGAATCGATCTTTCCTCGAACCGTCGCGGACTCCGCACGCTGTAAGAACTTGTTTAGTTGAAGTTGAAAATGTGTCAAAAGTTTATGGCGACGTGCTTCAGCGAAACAAAGCGCTTCCTGAACTCATCTGCCGTCCTTGAGAAAGAAAAGTAAAGAACGCTTCAAATTTAAAGAAAACAAGACGCCCGATAGGCGTTAACTTGGGCTACTAATTTTAGGGACATGGCGCGCATATGGTATGCATTGGTGGCATGTTAGACAGTTGGACCAAGGATAATATTTAATGCATTGATTTCTGTCATCAGGCACTGAAGGCATTGTGCAGCGCTCGCAGGCTAGCCTCCCCATGCAGAACGCCTGACACGCAGACGAAAACACTAAACACGGCAATGCTATATTTTTTCTAATATCTGTTCGATTGAAGGTCTTCGTGTGTCAAAATTCATATAAAAATCAACGGCAAGGTATACGAAACATATCTGTTACGAAATTACATCGGTTTAATGGACATAAAAGCATTAAATCATCGGGTATTAAAACGACGAATATATCTTGAAGCCATATATGTCCTTTGATTTTAAAGACGAGTCTCGCTTTAATCGCTTACGCATTTTCTCATATAACATCTGATCTTCACATTTTAAGTAGACGAAACCTACAGCGTTCGATTCGCCAGATTCAAGTGATCATTTCGATGTAGAATTGATTTAAATCGGACAAAAACACAACATTTCATGCTTGATATTACGGAGTTTCACGGGATATAAAATGTCAACACAGTATAATAATATTTCCCTGTCCTTCGGCTGTCCATTCCGTCTTCACGATTGAACTCTCATCTGCATGTGTTTCTCTCATCTTGGAGAGAATCTTTGCAATGGTTTGCGGGTTTACAGGTCTCGTAAATGCTTTTCAGACAACAAGGGTGAAGGCAAGGAACATTGAGGCAACAGTGAAGACCCTGGGTACGAGTTATTGCGCAATTTTGCACAATTCTGGAACCCCAAAACTAATGAAGCCCTTTTTAAGACTTGGGCTTACCATAGGTAGCCCAAGTAATTATTGCTGACACGCGAAAGTTACTTATCCCGAATTCAGCCGATTCAGTCGTGCATTGAAATATCGCCGTCTGCCCCCTTCCCTAGAGAAATAATTCTAAACCGACGCCGCCTCGTCGTCTTCAATTTTCAAAGGTTAGTTTTAAAATTATCAGTTGTTGTTTTAATCTAAAATATATTAACATCATGACAGAACGTTGACGCTTAACTGCCTTTTTACATTGAAAGAGTTGAATAGAGATAAAAATGATCGTCACTGCGTCAAGTGATTTTCATAATAGCATATTTCCAATGTAGACATTTTCGAAGTTGATAGAAAATGGAAAATAACACTGCGTACGCAGCACTGTGTACTTTGTTATTTCGAATGTCTAGGATAGTATTATGCTTGTGTCACTTCATATTAAATTAAAATTAAATATTTGGCAAATATAAGTAATTCGATCGATCGGATATTAAAATACTATATTTGGGATAAATACTATCAATAGACATTCGAAATAACAAAGTAGACAGTGCTGCGTAGACTGTTTCTTTTCTATTATTAAAATCACTGGACACAGTGACGAATGACGATCATTTCTATCTCTGTTCAAAAGGCAGTTAAGCGGTAAACGTTATTATATATTTTGGATTGAGTCAACAACTGATAATTTTAAAACTAACCTTTGAAATTGAAGACGACGAGGCGGCGTCGGTTTTGAAGTTCAAAAACGTTCTTTTCGCCAAAGGGACAGACGGCGGAAACTAGTAACTGTTGCGTGCCAGAAATAATTTTATTTAAATTTGAAGCGTTCTTTACTTTTCTTTCGCAAGGACGACAGATCGTTGTCGTGAACTTTTTCAACTTCAACTAATATAACCCCGTTCTTGCAGTATGTGGAGTCCTCAGGGATTTGCAGAGTCGATAGAACGAAAAATCGATTCCATCACAGGATAAATCTTCTTCGCATCAGTGGCCATTACATGCCAGTTGCTGTTGCTGCACCTGGACAACCTCCCCTCCCACAAAATTTTTGTTATCATCTAAAAAGTTGGTGACACGTGACCAGCCTGTGCCAGGGTCGCGGGCGGGGAGCGGAGATAAGACCCTGGGTACGAGGTTGACTCAGTCTAGCTTCATTTGTATATATACATAGAAAAGGTGAAGTGTATACTTGTTAGCAAACCTATATTTTACTGTAGAAATAGAATAATCTGAAAGTTTGGTGTGCTGACGAAACAGTGTGTATAGGTGGTCTAACGTTTTGAGCGAACTTCCTTGGCTTTGCTAGAGTGTAAAACGTAACACTCTGCTTTTTTCTGAGTGAAACGTTTCACTCTCTGACCTCCTACACACTATTTCGGTAGCACACCAACCTTTCAGATTATTTCATTTAATTTCTATACTGCCTACGCATAACAACGTTTTTACATCAAGTTTGTTATAGTTAAGTTTAATTGGTTATGGGAAATAGTTAAGCATCTATTTTGGTTACGTCTTACTCTGATGAAGGACTCCGTTCGAAACGTCAGTATTTCGTTCCCAAAAATCTCTGCAGTTCACCATCTTTTCGCTTTGCTATATATCCGAAAAGTTGGCCTACGCAGTTCTCTACTTTGTTATTTTTTTGGCCATACATTTTGTCGTCAGTTAGAAATTATTTATATGTTTTATAGTTAAACAACAGTTACTATTACTCGGGCTACCCTGTGGCAGCACGAGTCTAGGTTTCGGCTCCGTTTTGCCAATGTCGCGAAATCGCAATTATTGCATCATTATCCATACCCGCATTGGTTTAAACATCATTATGTCAGCCGCTGAAAGAACTGATGAGATCCAGGATGTAAAACACGCTGTAAACAGTAAAAGATCGATTTTGCCATTTCTTTTTGACCTTTGGACGAGATTCAAAGTGTTCTTTCTTGGAAGTGTTCACGTAATATTTCAAAGCCAACAATGCAGACTGGACCGGATTTCAAGTCCGCGCAATTAGTTACAGTCCGAGGCGAAGCAGAGGACTGTAACTAATTGCAAGGACTTGAAATCTGGTCCAGTCCGAATTGGAGGCTTTGAAATGGCATCAAATACGAAAACATCTCAGTATTTACAGAGAAATTTGAGGTTGAGATCGTCAAAATCCTATGCTAATTAAGATCACATATCCAGTTGTCCGTCACGGAGTTGATTTTCTTTGTTTTTGGTTCATGAATTATTAATGAGGTATTAATGTGCCTGGCAAGTGTCTTGGTAATAAATACGCTCACAATACACTAAAAGATGATTTTCGAAGAATGATTTCGAAACGGGTTGGTCCGCGATCTCAAATTCAGGTAAACATGCGGTGTTGATATTACCTGATATTTAAAGGTGCCGTCCAGTCCGTTCTGCGCATGTCCACGTTTCTGTTTACATCGTTTGTTTATATTGCATTATATAAACATTGAACATGAAGTATTGCGGATTTGTTTTCTACGCTTGAACTTTTCCGCCTAAAAAGCGTGTTATAAGAAGCTGTTTAGTTTCTAAATGTGGATAGTATATCAAACTACTACTCGCGCCTTCGCTACCTTTGTCGAATACTCGCTTTCGAACTGTCGAAAATCTATTCCGTTGAAGTTTGTTGACATTGTTTGAAATATCACACATGCGCAGAACGGACTGGATGGCACCTTTAACAATTAGACAACGAGCCCGAGTTTTCTATGAGCTGATAGTCAACGAGGACGAAGTTGTTAAAGAGGACGAAGTTGACTATCGCTCATAGAAAACGAGGGCGAGTTGTCTAATTGTTTTAGTATAAATTTACAAGTTTCTAAGAATTATTTCGCATTTTTCATAAAATAAATATGTAAATGACGTTAACCTTACGTGACACGCGTGCGATTGTTGTCCGACTTTTGTCCGACTGTTGCCGAGTGATGAGCTAGTGAAAGCATCACGTGTTCGACAGATCAAACGAACATCAATTGATCAGACAACAGATCAAGCTGTAATTGAATGGCAACGTTACACATAAAAAATATGTGTTGAATGGCAACGTTAGACATAAATCAACGTGGGTGAAGACGCGTATACACGATACGACAAAAATATGCACATTCAATTTTGGCGACTCTTGTTTCAACTTTTGAAAAGATTTCAACTTCTCATGTCGCAAAACAAACCTCGTTAATATTTTGTGATTTTGTTGCGTATCGCATGTTTTGGTCGTAGCGTCAGTGAACGCAGTAGCTCATGTAATTCGGCATGATTAATTTTATCGTCGTACTAGCTCGTCGACGCCGTATATCGAATGGCATTCTTTTAATAATCTGTGCCGTTCTCCTCGAGATTACTGTAGCTTCTGGCAGTACTTTGCGTATGAAGTTAATCTCGATCCGTGAAAAATGTTTACGAGGAGAACAATAGATCAGAAATGGGCAGTCGCTGAACGCAGATAGCTCATGTAATTCGGCATAATTAATTTTATCGTCGTCTCGTCGACGCCGTATATCGAATGGCGTTCTTTTAATAATCTGTGTCGTTCTCCTTAGTCGAGATTGCTGTAGCTTCAGACAGTACTTTGCGTATGAAGTTCATCTCGAGCCGTGAAAAGCACAATAGATCAGAATAAATCTGTCATCTTGTCATTTTATTTTGCATGGGATGCAGTAAGTGAACGCAGATAGCTCATGTAATTCGGCATATTTAATTCATCGTCGTCTCGTCGACGCCGTATATCGAATGGCGTTCTTTTAATAATCTGTTTCGTTCTCCTCGAGATTACTGTAGCTTCTGGTAGTACTTAACTTTGCGTATGAAGTTAATCTCGAGCAGTGAGAAGCACAATAGATCAGAATAGATCTGTCATTTTTGCATGGGCAAGTTTGTAGCCAAATCATTATAAAATGACACTTAAAATGGATTCCTTCCTTGCGTTGGACATCGGCTGTACCACCACTGTCCTACAGCAAACCGCAATGTTTTGATTCCTTCTTCCTCCAAAATTTGTGTGATTTTCATTATCGAAACACCAGATGATTTTAACGATACAATTTGATTTCTGGCGAATTGAGAAAGCTTTCCCATTCTAATCTGTGTGAACACAAGATTCGAGTGATAGAGCAGGAGAGAACAATAAGAACAGAACGACTCGGATAACCTTCGCAATGTAATCGAATCACCGAACGCGATGCGAGCTCTGCGTCCAGCGAGTACAGCGTTCAGCGAGACGCAAGACGAACGCAAGACGGACGCCAGACGAACGCAAGACGGACGCAAGACGGACGCAAGACGAACGCAAATCAGACGCGATTTTTGATAGGTTATTTCTTAGCAGTACTGTATACAATTATTGGATTTGGCTTACACATGATAACAAGAATTATCAAGACCTCTTTCAATGTTATTCGCCTCATTCAGCCTTCGACTTTGGCAGATAACATTGACCTTGGTCTGGTGAATTCTTGATATCAAGACAGGCGCGACATCATTTCCGTCGAATACTGTGAATAATAATAATAATATATAATAATAATAATACAAATATTTATACAGGATAAAAACTCATCAGTGCAAAGCAGTGTTATCAACGAGGTCTTGTAGAGTAAAATACTAAAAAAAAATATATATATATATATATGACAATTCAAACTGTAGTTATAAAAAGTACTCGTCAAGGGCTTTCTTAAATAAGACCTTGGATTTCAGTTTTCTAGTTTCAGTTGGTAAGCTATTAAAAACCAGGGCACCTAAAAAGGAGAAAACTAGGCGTCCAAACTCCAGTTTGATTTTTGGTAGCTGGACAGACAAGTTATTGTTTCTTGTGTTTATTTGATGGGTCCCCATTTAAGAGCTACTTTTCACGAAATAACATACTGCCTCATTGCCAGAAATCATCACCATGTTCAGAATTTATAGTCGCACCAGTCCCCTTCAGTGCGCGCGTTATCCAACAAAATTTACTATGAAAACATATACAAGACACTCTTTTGGTTTGAATTTAAAATTTTTAATACAGTATGAACAAAAGTTGAACCTCACATATGAAAATCGAACATACAATCTAACATAAAATACAAAGAATTGTAACCAAAGCGTGAAATTCACCTTTCCTTTCTCGATGTCTGCTTCGTTCGCCAAAACCATAAAAGCGCGCTATATGACACCGTAAACTTCCTCGTATATACCAAATATGACCAAATGTAGTTGCTTATTTCACAAAACTAAAGATACTAGATAAAAAGTTGAACCTCGTGTGGTGAATTTCAGTCTATCGTCTGTACATTCTAAGTCTATTTACCTCTTCGGGAAAGAAATAGACCTTTCCTTTTTCAAATTCAAAAGCATGCCTTCGACGACTTCTCAGCGAACGCCATAATCGTACTCATATTACCAGTATTCGGGAGGCGATAGTTTGAAAAATATGCGTTGCATACGATTCAGAAGGCCTGGAAACAAATTATAAAAGCGGCGAGCATATTTTAATGATAACAACGCTGT
Source organism: Chrysogorgia sp. JL179-B06 (assembly GCA_035772405.1). Classification (NCBI taxonomy): domain Eukaryota; kingdom Metazoa; phylum Cnidaria; class Anthozoa; order Scleralcyonacea; family Chrysogorgiidae; genus Chrysogorgia; species Chrysogorgia sp. JL179-B06. Next base: position 2,167,930 of record JAYKKM010000522.1, read on the forward strand.
CCAGTGCAAGCTGATTGCGAAATTTTGCTTGAGCCCTAACTAGTTTGGATCAGCGGATTATCACTGAAACCTGACGGGAGACCATTGTACGTATGCGCGCAATTTTCTCGGTTTATTTGAATATAATCTATAAAGAGAGAACAATGTGAATATTCCTCAAGGTGAACATTGCACAAATTGTGCAAAGCAATATGAGAAATAACTTTATCCGTCATGTTGAATAACAATTCAATATTTATGAGTATTACTGCTGACCGGCGGGCGCCGCGGTTATGATTTCTGGCAATGTACAGTTGAAAGCCACAACTTATTATTGATCCCATCTATAATCTCTAAGGTAGTACTGTTATTAACTTATTAGTTTTAACCAGCAAAATAAAATTAGTTGGGTTGTTTGGAATATGGCTATTTCCTGTAATTTTGTCCAAACGATTTTTTTACCAGAAGGTCAGGATAAGACTTAAATTATCTGCCAAATATTCACTTGTTGAACACTGAGCCTTCAATTTTAAACTTTCAACAAAATAACTTGACTTCCCATTGTTAAACCACAGTTTTCAAACTTTCAACACATAATATTTGCAAATTACTTCACAGAAAACAGAAATAAGAAATGAAAGATATATTTAAACGTTATTTCATAATTCTTATACGGTTTGTTTCTTTATACAACGAATTTTTGCAGTCTGTTTTGAACTTCAGCTGGAAAAGAACATGAAAAAAACCATCTATCTAACACGCTAGCCTTGTACTATGCCCAAATACAGTTAAAATTATTGTCAGTGATTTCATTCATATTATTAGAATGGTTGTATGTTGAAAGCGATGAGAGTGGTTCATAGTCAAACATTGTGCTTTTAAACAAACGAAGTATCTATACCTGAAATCTTCAACGATGCAGTCAACATTGATTTTCTCGGTATGTTTATTGAATTGACGTCGAAAAATTGGTGAGCAGAAAGTTGAACTGGGTTGTTAAATGAACAAGTTGAAATCTAAACTTTTCTCTCAGTAAAAGCAAAAAAAATCTGCCAAAACTATCACCTTTCGTCTTCTCAAAATAGAACTTTTAGTAGTTTTCGTACTCGGGTCCCACGCGGTTTGCCACCCAAAAATGGCGGATTAGGCCTGGTCGCATAGCGCGAGAAACTCGACCAAAAGATAATTCAAATATGGGCGCAGCAGCTTAACTCGCCAGGACCTCTGGGAAATGTGCATCCCTTTTATGGACAGCCTCGCGCGCGCCTGGCTGAGGCCGTCGAAACGTCAGTCACCAATAGTCTTTCTCTAATGATACATTCAAACCATTTATTTTAAGCATTTTAATGTTACCCTTAATGCCTGACAATATTACGACAATATTTCGAGTGTAGGAATATATAAATGTTAATACCAAACCGGAACCAGTTGCTAACCGCGACCCTCATATTGTTGATTACGTATAACATACTGTAAATTATGTAATTACCTTTACTTATAAAATTACTGGTCATTAATGAATGATTCCCTGATCCCATTTAGTTCCAGGAATGGAGTTATTTCAACTCCTAATAATGACTGAGTAATTTCAACTATATGATGATGATAGTTATTTTAACTCCACTTGAAGAAGTTAATTTAACTCTCTCGTTAGATTATAATAACGCTGATTTATAGAGTTATTTTCACTGCAGGAATGGAGTTATTTCAACTCCTAATAATGCCCGAGTTATTAGAGTCATTTTAACTCCATAATGAAAGTTAAAATAACTAAGCTGAAAGAGTTAATTTAACTCTCTTGTTGGAGTTATAATGACCCATTATTATATTTTGACTCGTATAAGAGTTATTTTAACTCCAGTAACAGAGTTAAAATAACTCCAGATGATACCAGAGTTGATTTAACTATGTGAGAATAGTTATTGTAACTCTGGTGTGGGAGTTAAAATAACTCTTCGTCGTGGAGGAGTTATTTAAACTCGATGGAGTAGTAGTATTAACTCCAATATCGGATTTAAAATAACTCTACCGAAATATTTAACTCCATTGACCGAGTTATTTTAACTCCTCGAAAATAACAGTGTATATGTTGTAGAAAGATAAATTAACTTTCTTTCAATGCGTTGTAGAGCTTGTATGCATCATTATTTCTCAAGCAAACGTTCGAAGTAAACGGCTTAAAATACGACCGACTTATTCAAAATAGCCGCAAAATTGTTTATTTTGGACATGTTCATTTTTCTGCTTTTTTAAGGAAAGCTAAGTAAGATACAGTAATAAGCTATACGTATATTTTAGACAGATAAATTATCTTACTTTTAAGGTATAATAGACCTTGTAAAGTTTACTTGTTCTCAACAAAACGTTCGAAGAGGAGCGCCCTATATATATATGCAAAAATATAATTTGACCGCCATCTTCAAAAACAGCATCGTATAAATTTAACCCGAATACGCACAAGCTCTCTTATACCATAACACAAATATAATTTATCTGTCTATAATATACGTAAACGTTATTGTGCTACATTACTTTTTTTTAAAAAAAAGCGATATATCGAACATGCCTTGATGTTCGTGATATGTCATCGTGATCAAGCGCCAAAGATCAAGCGCGGGGTTTCCACGGAGCGCTTCGAAATTACTATAAGCCCAAGTAGCCCAAGTTAACGCTTCGGCGTCTTGTTAATTTTGAATTTTCTTCATACATTGTTAATACTTTTAGAAATAATATTGTAACAGAAATACTATGTAAAATAAAGCGATATCGTGTTATAAAATAATGATTATGATGACGATGATAAGTGAAATACTGTAATGTGAATATTTATGTAGTTTTCTTTCATATTTTGACCTACCTTGATGATTTTCAATCCGTTCTAGTTGATGTGCAACACGCTGAAGAGTGTCCTTAACGGATTTGAACTCTTGTTCCATGTCAAAAATGCTAACTAATAAAAACCTTGCTGTAAGAGTCAAACACGTGAAAATACGCGATCGTCGAAGAAACTCGTTTGCGAAGATATTGTGTGTCAACAAGAACTGCTCGGGTAACCATCACGTCACAATTTCGGCGGATTGGCACGCCAATGAACATTAGAAGTCGCAACAATGAACATTAGAAGTCGCAACAATGAACATTAGAAGTCCGAACAATGAACATTAGAAGTCTCAACAATGAACATTAGAAGTCTCAACAATGAACATTAGAAGTCGCAACAATGAACATTAGAAGTCTGAACAATGAACATTCGAAGTCTGAACAATGAACATTAGAAGTCGCAACAATGAACATTAGAAGTCGCAACAATGAACATTAGAAGTCTCAACAATGAACATTAGAAGTCTGAACAATGAACATTAGAATTCGCAACAACGAACATTAGAAGTCGCAACAATGAACATTAGAAGTCGCAACAATGAACATTAGAAGTCGCAACAATGAACATTAGAAGTCGCAACAATGAACATTAGAAGTCGCAACAATGAACATTAGAAGTCGCAACAATGAACATTAGAAGTCGCAACAAGGAACATTAGAATTCGCAACAACGAACATTAGAAGTCGCAACAATGAACATTAGAAGTCGCAACAATGAACATTAGAAGTCGCAACAATGAACATTAGAATTCGCAACAACGAACATTAGAAGTCGCAACAATGAACATTAGAAGTCGCAACAATGAACATTAGAAGTCGCAACAATGAACATTAGAATTCGCAACAACGAACATTAGAAGTCGCAACAATGAACATTAGAAGTCGCAACAATGAACATTAGAAGTCGCAACAATGAACATTAGAAGTCGCAACAATGAACATTAGAAGTCGCAACAATGAACATTAGAAGTCGCAACAATGAACATTAGAAGTCGCAACAATGAACATTAGAAGTCGCAACAATGAACATTAGAAGTCGCAACAATGAACATTAGAAGTCGCAACAATGAACATTAGAAGTCGCAACAATGAACATTAGAAGTCTGAACAATGAACATTAGAAGTCTCAACAATGAACATTAGAAGTCTCAACAATGAACATTAGAAGTCGCAACAATGAACATTAGAAGTCTGATACAATGAACATTAGCAGTCGCAACAATGAACATTAGAAGTCTGAACAATGAACATTAGAAGTCTGATACAATGAACATTAGAAGTCTCAACAATGAACATTAGAAGTCGCAACAATGAACATTAGAAGTCTGATACAATGAACATTAGAAGTCTCAACAATGAACATTAGAAGTCTGATACAATGAACATTAGAAGTCTCAACAATGAACATTAGAAGTCTCAACAATGAACATTAGAAGTCTGATACAATGAATATTAGCAGTCGCAACAATGAATATTAGCAGTCGCAACAATGAACATTAGAAGTCTGATACAATGAACATTAGAAGTCTCAACAATGAACATTAGAAGTCTCAACAATGAACATTAGAAGTCGCAACAATGAACATTAGAAGTCGCAACAATGAACATTAGAAGTCTCAACAATGAACATTAGAAGTCTCAACAATGAACATTAGAAGTCTCAACAATGAACATTAGAAGTCTCAACAATGAACATTAGAAGTCGCAACAATGAACATTAGAAGTCGCAACAATGAACATTAGAAGTCTGAACAATGAACATTAGAAGTCGCAACAATGAACATTAGAAGTCGCAACAATGAACATTAGAAGTCGCAACAATGAACATTAGAAGTCGCAACAATGAACATTAGAATTCGCAACAACGAACATTAGAAGTCGCAACAATGAACATTAGAAGTCGCAACAATGAACATTAGAAGTCGCAACAATGAACATTAGAATTCGCAACAACGAACATTAGAAGTCGCAACAATGAACATTAGAAGTCGCAACAATGAACATTAGAAGTCGCAACAATGAACATTAGAAGTCGCAACAATGAACATTAGAAGTCGCAACAATGAACATTAGAAGTCGCAACAATGAACATTAGAAGTCGCAACAATGAACATTAGAAGTCGCAACAATGAACATTAGAAGTCGCAACAATGAACATTAGAAGTCGCAACAATGAACATTAGAAGTCGCAACAATGAACATTAGAAGTCTGAACAATGAACATTAGAAGTCTCAACAATGAACATTAGAAGTCTCAACAATGAACATTAGAAGTCGCAACAATGAACATTAGAAGTCTGATACAATGAACATTAGCAGTCGCAACAATGAACATTAGAAGTCTGAACAATGAACATTAGAAGTCTGATACAATGAACATTAGAAGTCTCAACAATGAACATTAGAAGTCGCAACAATGAACATTAGAAGTCTGATACAATGAACATTAGAAGTCTCAACAATGAACATTAGAAGTCTGATACAATGAACATTAGAAGTCTCAACAATGAACATTAGAAGTCTCAACAATGAACATTAGAAGTCTGATACAATGAATATTAGCAGTCGCAACAATGAACATTAGAAGTCGCAACAATGAACATTAGAAGTCTGATACAATGAACATTAGAAGTCTCAACAATGAACATTAGAAGTCTCAACAATGAACATTAGAAGTCGCAACAATGAACATTAGAAGTCGCAACAATGAACATTAGAAGTCTCAACAATGAACATTAGAAGTCTCAACAATGAACATTAGAAGTCTCAACAATGAACATTAGAAGTCTCAACAATGAACATTAGAAGTCGCAACAATGAACATTAGAAGTCGCAACAATGAACATTAGAAGTCTGAACAATGAACATTAGAAGTCGCAACAATGAACATTAGAAGTCGCAACAATGAACATTAGAAGTCGCAACAATGAACATTAGAAGTCTGAACAATGAACATTAGAAGTCTGAACAATGAACATTAGAAGTCGCAACAATGAACATTAGAAGTCGCAACAATGAACATTAGAAGTCGCAACAATGAACATTAGAAGTCGCAACAATGAACATTAGAAGTCTCAACAATGAACATTAGAAGTCTCAACAATGAACATTAGAAGTCGCAACAATGAACATTAGAAGTCGCAACAATGAACATTAGAAGTCTGAACAATGAACATTAGAAGTCTCAACAATGAACATTAGAAGTCTGAACAATGAACATTAGAAGCCGCAACAATGAACATTAGAAGTCTCAACAATGAACATTAGATGTCTCAACAATGAACATTATAAGTCTCAACAATGAACATTAGAAGTCTCAACAATGAACATTAGAAGTCGCAACAATGAACATTAGAAGTCTGAACAATGAACAATGAACATTAGAAGTCTGAACAATGAACATTAGAAGTCGCAACAATGAACATTAGAAGTCTGAACAATGAACATTAGAAGTCTGAACCATGAACATTAGAAGTCTGAACAATGAACATTAGAAGTCTGAACCATGAACATTAGAAGTCTGAACCATGAACATTAGAAGTCGCAACAATGAACATTAGAAGTCGCAACAATGAACATTAGAAGTCTGAACCATGAACATTAGAAGTCTGAACCATGAACATTAGAAGTCGCAACAATGAACATTAGAAGTCGCAACAATGAACATTAGAAGTCGCAACAATGAACATTATAAGTCGCAACAATGAACATTAGAAGTCGCAACAATGAACATTAGAAGTCGCAGCAATGAACATTATAAGTCTCAACAATGAACATTAGAAGTCTGAACAATGAACATTAGAAGTCTCAACAATGAACATTAGAAGTCGCAACAATGAACATTAGAAGTCTCAACAATGAACATTAGAAGTCTCAACAATGAACATTAGAAGTCTCAACAATGAACATTATAAGTCTCAACAATGAACATTAGAAGTCTCAACAATGAACATTAGAAGTCGCAACAATGAACATTAGAAGTCGCAACAATGAACATTAGAAGACTGAACAATGAACATTAGAAGTCTCAACAATGAACATTAGAAGTCTCAACAATGAACATTAGAAGTCGCAACAATGAACATTAGAAGTCGCAACAATGAACATTAGAAGTCTCAACAATGAACATTAGAAGTCTCAACAATGAACATTAGAAGTCTCAACAATGAACATTAGAAGTCTCAACAATGAACATTAGAAGTCGCAACAATGAACATTAGAAGTCGCAACAATGAACATTAGAAGTCTGAACAATGAACATTAGAAGTCGCAACAATGAACATTAGAAGTCGCAACAATGAACATTAGAAGTCGCAACAATGAACATTAGAAGTCTGAACAATGAACATTAGAAGTCTGAACAATGAACATTAGAAGTCGCAACAATGAACATTAGAAGTCGCAACAATGAACATTAGAAGTCGCAACAATGAACATTAGAAGTCGCAACAATGAACATTAGAAGTCTCAACAATGAACATTAGAAGTCTCAACAATGAACATTAGAAGTCGCAACAATGAACATTAGAAGTCGCAACAATGAACATTAGAAGTCTGAACAATGAACATTAGAAGTCTCAACAATGAACATTAGAAGTCTGAACAATGAACATTAGAAGCCGCAACAATGAACATTAGAAGTCTCAACAATGAACATTAGATGTCTCAACAATGAACATTATAAGTCTCAACAATGAACATTAGAAGTCTCAACAATGAACATTAGAAGTCGCAACAATGAACATTAGAAGTCTGAACAATGAACAATGAACATTAGAAGTCTGAACAATGAACATTAGAAGTCTGAACCATGAACATTAGAAGTCTGAACCATGAACATTAGAAGTCGCAACAATGAACATTAGAAGTCGCAACAATGAACATTAGAAGTCTGAACCATGAACATTAGAAGTCTGAACCATGAACATTAGAAGTCGCAACAATGAACATTAGAAGTCGCAACAATGAACATTAGAAGTCGCAACAATGAACATTATAAGTCGCAACAATGAACATTAGAAGTCGCAACAATGAACATTAGAAGTCGCAGCAATGAACATTATAAGTCTCAACAATGAACATTAGAAGTCTGAACAATGAACATTAGAAGTCTCAACAATGAACATTAGAAGTCGCAACAATGAACATTAGAAGTCTCAACAATGAACATTAGAAGTCTCAACAATGAACATTAGAAGTCTCAACAATGAACATTATAAGTCTCAACAATGAACATTAGAAGTCGCAACAATGAACATTAGAAGTCGCAACAATGAACATTAGAAGTCTCAACAATGAACATTAGAAGTCTCAACAATGAACATTAGAAGTCTCAACAATGAACATTAGAAGTCTCAACAATGAACATTAGAAGCCGCAACAATGAACATTAGAAGTCGCAACAATGAACACTAGAAGTCTCAACAATGAACATTATAAGTCTCAACAATGATCATTAGAAGTCTCAACAATGAACATTAGAAGTCGCAACAATGAACATTAGAAGTCGCAACAATGAACATTATAAGTCTCAACAATGAACATTAGAAGTCTCAACAATGAACATTAGAAGCCGCAACAATGAACATTAGAAGTCGCAACAATGAACATTAGAAGTCGCAACAATGAACATTAGAAGTCGCAACAATGAACATTAGAAGTCGCAACAATGAACATTATAAGTCTCAACAATGAACATTAGAAGTCTCAACAATGAACATTAGAAGTCGCAACAATGAACATTAGAAGTCGCAACAATGAACATTAGAAGTCTGAACAATGAACATTAGAAGTCTGAACAATGAACATTAGAAGTCGCAACAATGAACATTAGAAGTCGCAACAATGAACATTAGAAGTCGCAACAATGAACATTATAAGTCTCAACAATGAACATTAGAAGTCTGAACAATGAACATTAGAAGTCTCAACAATGAACATTAGAAGTCGCAACAATGAACATTAGAAGTCTCAACAATGAACATTAGAAGTCTCAACAATGAACATTAGAAGTCTCAACAATGAACATTAGAAGTCTCAACAATGAACATTATAAGTCTCAACAATGAACATTAGAAGTCGCAACAATGAACATTAGAAGTCGCAACAATGAACATTAGAAGTCTCAACAATGAACATTAGAAGTCTCAACAATGAACATTAGAAGTCTCAACAATGAACATTAGAAGTCTCAACAATGAACATTAGAAGCCGCAACAATGAACATTAGAAGTCGCAACAATGAACACTAGAAGTCTCAACAATGAACATTATAAGTCTCAACAATGATCATTAGAAGTCTCAACAATGAACATTAGAAGTCGCAACAATGAACATTAGAAGTCTCAACAATGAACATTATAAGTCTCAACAATGAACATTAGAAGTCTCAACAATGAACATTAGAAGTCGCAACAATGAACATTAGAAGTCGCAACAATGAACATTAGAAGTCGCAACAATGAACATTAGAAGTCGCAACAATGAACATTAGAAGTCGCAACAATGAACATTATAAGTCTCAACAATGAACATTAGAAGTCTCAACAATGAACATTAGAAGTCGCAACAATGAACATTAGAAGTCGCAACAATGAACATTAGAAGTCTGAACAATGAACATTAGAAGTCTGAACAATGAACATTAGAAGTCGCAACAATGAACATTAGAAGTCGCAACAATGAACATTAGAAGTCGCAACAATGAACATTAGAAGTCTGAACAATGAACATTAGAAGTCTGAACAATGAACATTAGAAGTCGCAACAATGAACATTAGAAGTCTCAACAATGAACATTAGAAGTCGCAACAATGAACATTAGAAGTCGCAACAATGAACATTAGAAGTCGCAACAATGAACATTAGAAGTCTCAACAATGAACATTAGAAGTCTCAACAATGAACATTAGAAGTCTCAACAATGAACATTAGAAGTCTCAACAATGAACATTAGAAGTCGCAACAATGAACATTAGAAGTCGCAACAATGAACATTAGAAGTCGCAACAATGAACATTAGAAGTCGCAACAATGAACATTAGAAGTCGCAACAATGAACATTAGAAGTCGCAACAATGAACATTAGAAGTCGCAACAATGAACATTAGAAGTCGCAACAATGAACATTAGAAGTCTGAACAATGAACATTAGAAGTCTGAACAATGAACATTAGAAGTCGCAACAATGAACATTAGAAGTCGCAACAATGAACATTAGAAGTCTGAACAATGAACATTAGAAGTCGCAACAATGAACATTAGAAGTCTCAACAATGAACATTAGAAGTCTCAACAATGAACATTAGAAGTCGCAACAATGAACATTAGAAGTCGCAACAATGAACATTAGAAGTCTGAACAATGAACATTAGAAGTCTCAACAATGAACATTAGAAGTCTGAACAATGAACATTAGAAGCCGCAACAATGAACATTAGAAGTCTCAACAATGAACATTAGATGTCTCAACAATGAACATTATAAGTCTCAACAATGAACATTAGAAGTCTCAACAATGAACATTAGAAGTCGCAACAATGAACATTAGAAGTCTGAACAATGAACAATGAACATTAGAAGTCTGAACAATGAACATTAGAAGTCGCAACAATGAACATTAGAAGTCTGAACAATGAACATTAGAAGTCTGAACCATGAACATTAGAAGTCTGAACAATGAACATTAGAAGTCTGAACCATGAACATTAGAAGTCTGAACCATGAACATTAGAAGTCGCAACAATGAACATTAGAAGTCGCAACAATGAACATTAGAAGTCTGAACCATGAACATTAGAAGTCTGAACCATGAACATTAGAAGTCGCAACAATGAACATTAGAAGTCGCAACAATGAACATTAGAAGTCGCAACAATGAACATTATAAGTCGCAACAATGAACATTAGAAGTCGCAACAATGAACATTAGAAGTCGCAGCAATGAACATTAGAAGTCGCAACAATGAACATTAGAAGTCTCAACAATGAACATTAGAAGTCTGAACAATGAACATTAGAAGTCTCAACAATGAACATTAGAAGTCGCAACAATGAACATTAGAAGTCTCAACAATGAACATTAGAAGTCTCAACAATGAACATTAGAAGTCTCAACAATGAACATTATAAGTCTCAACAATGAACATTAGAAGTCGCAACAATGAACATTAGAAGTCGCAACAATGAACATTAGAAGTCTCAACAATGAACATTAGAAGTCTCAACAATGAACATTAGAAGTCTCAACAATGAACATTAGAAGTCTCAACAATGAACATTAGAAGTCGCAACAATGAACATTAGAAGTCGCAACAATGAACATTAGAAGTCTCAACAATGAACATTAGAAGTCTCAACAATGAACATTAGAAGTCTCAACAATGAACATTAGAAGTCTCAACAATGAACATTAGAAGTCGCAACAATGAACATTAGAAGTCGCAACAATGAACATTAGAAGTCTCAACAATGAACATTAGAAGTCTCAACAATGAACATTAGAAGTCGCAACAATGAACATTAGAAGTCGCACATTAACAATGAACATTAGAAGTCGCAACAATGAACATTAGAAGTCGCAACAATGAACATTAGAAGTCGCAACAATGAACATTAGAAGTCGCAACAATGAACATTAGAAGTCTCAACAATGAACATTAGAAGTCTCAACAATGAACATTAGAAGTCGCAACAATGAACATTAGAAGTCGCAACAATGAACATTAGAAGTCGCAACAATGAACATTAGAAGTCTGAACAATGAACATTAGAAGTCGCAACAATGAACATTAGAAGTCGCAACAATGAACATTAGAAGTCGCAACAATGAACATTAGAAGTCGCAACAATGAACATTAGAAGTCGCAACAATGAACATTAGAAGTCGCAACAATGAACATTAGAAGTCTCAACAATGAACATTAGAAGTCGCAACAATGAACATTAGAAGTAGTCGCAACAATGAACATTAGAAGTCGCAACAATGAACATTAGAAGTCTCAACAATGAACATTAGAAGTCTCAACAATGAACATTAGAAGTCGCAACAATGAACATTAGAAGTCGCAACAATGAACATTAGAAGTCGCAACAATGAACATTAGAAGTCGCAACAATGAACATTAGAAGTCGCAACAATGAACATTAGAAGTCGCAACAATGAACATTAGAAGTCGCAACAATGAACATTAGAAGTCGCAACAATGAACATTAGAAGTCGCAACAATGAACATTAGAAGTCGCAACAATGAACATTAGAAGTCTCAACAATGAACATTAGAAGTCTCAACAATGAACATTAGAAGTCGCAACAATGAACATTAGAAGTCTCAACAATGAACATTAGAAGTCTCAACAATGAACATTAGAAGTCGCAACAATGAACATTAGAAGTCTCAACAATGAACATTAGAAGTCTCAACAATGAACATTAGAAGTCTGAACAATGAACATTAGAAGTCTGAACAATGAACATTAGAAGTCTGAACAATGAACATTAGAAGTCTCAACAATGAACATTAGAAGTCTCAACAATGAACATTAGAAGTCTCAACAATGAACATTAGAAGTCTGAACAATGAACATTAGAAGTCTGAACAATGAACATTAGAAGTCGCAACAATGAACATTAGAAGTCTGAACAATGAACATTAGAAGTCTGAACAATGAACATTAGAAGTCGCAACAATGAACATTAGAAGTCGCAACAATGAACGTTAGAAGTCGCAACAATGAACATTAGAAGTCGCAACAATGAACATTAGAAGTCGCAACAATGAACATTAGAAGTCGCAACAATGAACATTAGAAGTCGCAACAATGAACATTAGAAGTCGCAACAATGAACATTAGAAGTCGCAACAATGAACATTAGAAGTCGCAACAATGAACATTAGAAGTCGCAACAATGAACATTAGAAGTCGCAACAATGAACATTAGAAGTCGCAACAATGAACATTAGAAGTCGCAACAATGAACATTAGAAGTCGCAACAATGAACATTAGAAGTCGCAACAATGAACATTAGAAGTCGCAACAATGAACATTAGAAGTCTCAACAATGAACATTAGAAGTCTCAACAATGAACATTAGAAGTCTCAACAATGAACATTAGAAGTCTCAACAATGAACATTAGAAGTCGCAACAATGAACATTAGAAGTCGCAACAATGAACATTAGAAGTCTCAACAATGAACATTAGAAGTCTCAACAATGAACATTAGAAGTCTCAACAATGAACATTAGAAGTCTCAACAATGAACATTAGAAGTCTCAACAATGAACATTAGAAGTCTCAACAATGAACATTAGAAGTCGCAACAATGAACATTAGAAGTCTCAACAATGAACATTAGAAGTCTGAACAATGAACATTAGAAGTCTCAACAATGAACATTAGAAGTCTCAACAATGAACATTAGAAGTCGCAACAATGAACATTAGAAGTCGCAACAATGAACATTAGAAGTCGCAACAATGAACATTAGAAGTCGCAACAATGAACATTAGAAGTCGCAACAATGAACATTAGAAGTCGCAACAATGAACATTAGAAGTCTCAACAATGAACATTAGAAGTCGCAACAATGAACATTAGAAGTCGCAACAATGAACATTAGAAGTCGCAACAATGAACATTAGAAGTCGCAACAATGAACATTAGAAGTCTCAACAATGAACATTAGAAGTCGCAACAATGAACATTAGAAGTCGCAACAATGAACATTAGAAGTCGCAACAATGAACATTAGAAGTCTCAACAATGAACATTAGAAGTCGCAACAATGAACATTAGAAGTCGCAACAATGAACATTAGAAGTCGCAACAATGAACATTAGAAGTCGCAACAATGAACATTAGAAGTCGCAACAATGAACATTAGAAGTCGCAACAATGAACATTAGAAGTCGCAACAATGAACATTAGAAGTCGCAACAATGAACATTAGAAGTCGCAACAATGAACATTAGAAGTCGCAACAATGAACATTAGAAGTCGCAACAATGAACATTAGAAGTCGCAACAATGAACATTAGAAGTCGCAACAATGAACATTAGAAGTCGCAACAATGAACATTAGAAGTCTGAACAATGAACATTAGAAGTCTCAACAATGAACATTAGAAGTCTCAACAATGAACATTAGAAGTCTCAACAATGAACATTAGAAGTCTCAACAATGAACATTAGAAATCTCAACAATGAACATTAGAAGTCGCAACAATGAACATTCGAAGTCTGAACAATGAACATTAGAAGTCTCAACAATGAACATTAGAAGTCTCAACAATGAACATTAGAAGTCTGAACAATGAACATTAGAAGTCGCAACAATGAACATTAGAAGTCTGAACAATGAACATTAGAAGTCGCAACAATGAACATTAGAAGTCGCAACAATGAACATTAGAAGTCTGAACAATGAACATTAGAAGTCGCAACAATGAACATTAGAAGTCGCAACAATGAACATTAGAAGTCTCAACAATGAACATTAGAAGTCGCAACAATGAACATTAGAAGTCGCAACAATGAACATTAGAAGTCTCAACAATGAACATTAGAAGTCGCAACAATGAACATTAGAAGTCGCAACAATGAACATTAGAAGTCGCAACAATGAACATTAGAAGTTGCAACAATGAACATTAGAAGTCGCAACAATGAACATTAGAAGTCGCAACAATGAACATTAGAAGTCGCAACAATGAACATTAGAAGTCGCAACAATGAACATTAGAAGTCGCAACAATGAACATTAGAAGTCGCAACAATGAACATTAGAAGTCGCAACAATGAACATTAGAAGTCTCAACAATGAACATTAGAAGTCTCACTGAACATTAATCACAATGAACATTAGAAGTCTCAACAATGAACATTAGAAAGTCTCAACAATGAACATTAGAAAGTCCTCAACAATGAACATTAGAAGTCTCAACATATGAACTAGAAGTCAGAACAATGAACATTAGAAGTCTCAACAATGAACATTAGAAGTCGCAACAATGAACATTAGAAGTCTGAAATACAATGAACATTAGAAGTCTCAACAATGAACATTAGAAGTTCTGAACAATGAAACATTAAAAGTCTGAACAATGAACATTAGAAAGTCCCAACATTAGAAGTGAACAATGAACATTAGAAGTCTGAACAATGAACATTAGAAGTCGCAACAATGACATTAAAAGTCTGAACAATGAACATTAGAAGTCGCAACAATGAACATTAGAAGTCGCAACAATGAACATTAGAAGTCTCAACAATGAACATTAGAAGTCTCAACAATGAACATTAGAAGTCTGAACAATGAACATTAGAAGTCTCAACAATGAACATTAGAAGTCGCAACAATGAACATTAGAAGTCGCAACAATGAACATTAGAAGTCGCAACAATGAACATTAGAAGTCGCAACAATGAACATTAGAAGTCGCAACAATGAACATTAGAAGTCTCAACAATGAACATTAGAAGTCGCAACAATGAACATTAGAAGTCTGAACAATGAACATTAGAAGTCTCAACAATGAACATTAGAAGTCTGAACAATGAACATTAGAAGTCTCAACAATGAACATTAGAAGTCGCAACAATGAACATTAGAAGTCTCAACAATGAACATTAGAAGTCGCAACAATGAACATTAGAAGTCTCAACAATGAACATTAGAAGTCTGAACAATGAACATTAGAAGTCTCAACAATGAACATTAGAAGTCGCAACAATGAACATTAGAAGTCGCAACAATGAACATTAGAAGTCTCAACAATGAACATTAGAAGTCTCAACAATGAACATTAGAAGTCGTCGCAACAATGAACATTAGAAGTCGCAACAATGAACATTAGAAGTCTCAACAATGAACATTAGAAGTCTCAACAATGAACATTAGAAGTCTCAACAATGAACATTAGAAGTCGCAACAATGAACATTAGAAGTTGCAACAATGTTAGAAGTCTCAACAATGCATTAGAAGTCAACAATGAACATTAGAATGTTCAACAATGTTGAATGTTGCCTTACAATGTTGAAGTTCTACAATGTTTTGCCTTACAATGTTGAATGTTGCCTTACAATGTTGAATGTTGCCTTACAATGTTGAATGTTACCATACAATGTTGAATGTTGCCTTACAATGTTGAATGTTGCCTTACAATGTTGAATGTTGCCTTACAATGTTGAATGTTGCCTTACAATGTTGAATGTTGCCTTGCAATGTTGAAGCCTTACCAATGTTGAATGTTGCCTTACAATGTTGAATGTTTACAATGTTGAATGTTGCCTTACAATGTTGAAACAATGTTGAATGTTGCCTTACAATGTTAGTTGCTACAATGTTGAATGTTGCCTTACAATGTTGAATGTTGCCTTACAATGTTGATTGTTGCCTTACAATGTTGAATGTTGCCTTGCAATGTTGATTGTTGCCTTACAATGTTGATTGTTGCCTTACAATGTTGAATGTTGCCTTACAATGTTGATTGTTGCCTTACAATGTTGATTGTTGCCTTACAATGTTGAATGTTACCATACAATGTTGAATGTTGCCGTGCAATGTTGATTGTTCATTCATGACATTGATTTTTGGCGGCGATGGAACGCCATAAATATTGAGCGAGACAACGTTCAAAATATAAGATTAAATATGCATCCTTTTCCGATTTGTGATCAAAATTATATACATGGGACCATTGATGGGGAAATCCCACAGGGCGTTAGGATGTATTAGGGTTAGGAAGACACTTAAGGGGTTAGGGTTAGGATTGGTGTTGTGTTGGGGTTGGGTTCTAGAATCCTATAATTTATAACTATTGGTAATTCTTGGCCATAGCACACTTACTTATTATTGCAGGTAATTCTATGTCGGAGGATATGCTGGAGTATGACATGGAAACAGATTCAGTTTCATACGCGGCCTTGTACGTCAGTTCTACTCCTTTTTAGGACATTGTTCTTTAGGTTTTGTTTGGTTCGATTACAAAATAATTTACAAGAACGAAAGAATAGTTCTCGAAATAAGTAAAACCGACAAAGTTTCAATAACTAAATATTTCAAAAGGATTTAGTGATATTCTGTGACCGGTTGTGACATCAGTTGTCTGAAAATGGGGGAAAACTGTTAGAAGAACTCATTCGTTAACCTGTTTTTCTCAATAATTTTTTGAGGGAATTTTCTGCCTCTTGATGTTATGTTAGTAGATAACCCCCCCCCCATATGGTGGTATATTTAATGAGGTAGGATGGCATATATAATTAGGCAGGATGCCGTCGCTATGGTGGTATATTTAATTAGGTAGGATGCCGTCCTTATGGTGGTATATTTAATTAGGTAGGATGCAGCCTCATTAAATATTCGTGACAACATTTCGAACGTCATGACTTCTCGTGAACCTACACAACCCTTTAACCCTAATTATTTATTTAGATTACGTCATTAAACCTTCAGGATCCCTAACCATAGCTCGTGTACCAGTAGGACCCCACAAACCCTAATCTCAGCTTCAGTCTTCCCTAGTACTCTCCCACCGCACTCATTCCGACTCCTTCCGAACTTGATTTCCGAAGGCATTACGTCATTATCAAAAGGTAGCTCTTATTTATTTTAATAATATAAGAAACGCCTTTGCATCTATACACTTCGCCTCTCTACGGCAATGTGAATGTGGGACAGTAGCCAATCCGAAAGCAGCGCATGCGCACAATCGATCTTGGCTGAATATTATAATCTGGAATGAACAAGCCAAATGCTGAAGAAAATACTTTCATACTAGCGCGTGTCTCGACCAACAAAGAGATTTATACGATCGCCTTTACGTTCAAATACCCATTTAGATCTTCGATAGATCTATGAAGATATGAACCGAAACCATTTTGGCTATTTACGATATTCACCTATTTGTGATTCCTTAGCTTCGGTTAATAGATTCCTTTGAACAACGAAGCGAGTATATTTAAACCACTGAGTCGAAATAGTCATAAACAGGTTTTACGAACGTACTTGCTATATATGTTGAGAAACGTTACGGATTTACAACGAAGGTTATGAACGTATCGCTATATGGCTTGATCGAAATATAAAAACATGAATATTTCCCTAAATATTTCGGTAAATACTGTTACCATGATCAAGTTGTATTAATACTTCATATGGCCATGAAGAGATCGGCCGAATTATCGCTCATCTCGCTTTAGTGTACACGATTCCTATGAGGAAGAAACACTTTGGGAAACAGTGCGAAGGATTTAAAACGTGTGGGATTTAAAACGTGTGGATTTAAAACGTGTGGAAAAATATAAACTAAAACGGTTTCAAGGCACTGCTTTCAAAGCGTTGCTAGGCCAACTTATCCTACGGCTGATATTTGCATATTTCGCCTCATAGCACGCGTGTGGGAGGGCGATTAAAAGGTCATTAAAGGAATAAAACAAAAGGACATCACAAAATAAGGTTTCCTGGCAGAAGAGTATATCTCTAAGAGTTTTAAATAGGTTTACTTGAACGGCTTTACTTCATATTATAGAACGACCGAGCGAGGAGTTCGAATGAAGATATAAAGCGGGCTAACTAGAATCTACAAGCTGCTAGCTTGGATACATTTGTCCACCTGATCATAGACAAAAGCGTGGGAGCCATCAAGCGTAACGAAGGATTACATGCAATTCCACAGACAAAAGAAGGCACACGTATTTCGATAAATATAAACCGTCTTGGTTAAACTGGATGACTCGGCTATTTTATGACGCCGTTGTCATGATGTATATTCACGTTGTCAAGGTTAAGATTTCATGCATAAGCCTACATGAACCCTAACCATTTTGGCCGAATTATCGCTAAGAGATCTCGCGTTAATGCACGGGATTCCATGAATGGAGGAAGAAACCCTTCGGGAAACAGTGTGAAGAACTGTTCAAGATCTCAAACGCATCGACATAGAAAAATAATAAATCGTTACTTAGTTTTGGCGGTAAAGTATTCTGAAAAAACCATTTGCAAAATGATCAGGAATTACAAAATAAGGTTTCCTAGCAGAAAAAGTATAATATCTAAGAGTTTTAAATTGGTTGAACGCGGCTTTACTTCATAGAGAACGACGGAGCGAGGAGTTAGAACGAGGATATAAAGCGGACTAACTCTAGCAGCTTGAATATTTGTCCACCTGATCTTAGATAAAAGCGTGGGATCCGTTAAGCGTAATTAAAGGATTAAATGTTTGATAGCATAAGCGTTCAAATCTGCAGAAATAACTTGCCGAGCAATCATTTCGGGAGAATTATCACTTATCTAACCTTCGTTTATCAATTAAGCGATTCCTCCTGTGTCGAAGAAACACTTCGGGAAGCAGTGTGAACAACTGTTGGCATTGCTTTCAAAGCGTTGCCAGGCCAACTTATCCTACGACCGATATTTGCATATTTCGCCTGAAAGCATGTGTAGAAACAAGGGCACTTATGGAGATATATAAAACCTTATTAATACGCGACACAAATATAGAGTTAAAAAATATTTATATCAGTTACAAACGTAACGGGGCATACCTAACAGAAACTAATTAGTATTTTTAGCCTTTCACCTTTACGATCCCCCCGATCCCCCCTTTACGATCCCCCCGATCCCCCCTTTACGATCCCCCCGTATTGTATTAGGCCCGTTTAAGCCCTATCTGGCCTTCTTTGGCCCGATAAGGCCTTTTGGCCCGTTCGTAGGAGGGAGTTTATACGGTCATCACGCTCCCATCTCTTGTCCTCGTGAAAGGTTCGAAAGTTTTCTTCGAAATGTAGGCATCAAGATTTGTAAGTCCGTAAGAATCGTGATTATAAATGATTGATTTGAACAAATAACGTTCGAAACTAATAAAGTCCCTGTACAAGAACAAAAACCCTAACCATAACCATAACCCAAATAAAAACTCTAGTAAAGGAATACTAACCCTACTTTTAAACTAAATATTTCAATTATGTAATACACGAAGTAAGAACCCCATTTTGACTATTTGCGATATTCGCCTATTTGCGTATAGCATTTGAGGAAATTTGTAGCGGGGAATTCAAAATAGGGCTTTTTGGCAATGTTTAAAGACAGATATCTCGGACACGAATGGACAAAATCGAAAACCATAAAAGAACTTATCAGCTATTTTTGCGTCCTCTATACAGAGAGAACTAAAATTTATGGAGGGTTTATATGATCGAGCTTTAAATTTGGCTGACTCAGTTCATTTTCAAAGTTATTGTGTACCTAAAAACCTGTATAGAGGGACATCAAAGATTGTTCAACGGTATAAGTGTCCAAATAGATGGATTAAATCTTTAACGCGTTTATGATGAAATGAAACCTAGCGACTTTAACGTATAACCTAAGGGATTCTCTGGACGAAGAGAAGCCGTACGAAGAACGAATTTTGAATCGTATTGACTTGTCAAACGAAGCGAAGATTGAGTGCTCACTTGGACAATAGCCCGTGGGTCGTTAAGAGGCATTAGTGGTGCAACTCACAAATATTTGCATGTCTTGGGAATATTTAATTGATTTGAGGGTACACACTAGGTTATTTATGGGTAAACCGGCATTAGTCAATATGGGATAATTAGGGATATTTATCATCCATGACTTCGATGTGAGGCGTTCTTAACACTAATTAAGTATTCCCTCGTAGACTCCTAACTCTAACCTCTTCAAACGCATTCATTTGCCTGTAAGCGAAATAAAACTTTATCAAAATTGCTTTTCTAGATACAATCGAAATAGAACTTTAACGCGGTTGCTAAGGTTTATTTGGCTGAATCAGACCATTCGAGAAGCCAAACTGAGCTAGGCGGCTCTCTGTGTTGCGAACGAAAGTAATTAGCGTTAAGAACGCCTCACATCCCGTGTAGACTCCTAACCCTATTCCACGTTCATAACCCTAAATTTAATAATATACTAAAATGTGCCATTCTTCGTTGTTGAGGTAGAAGCGGGTTTTCCACGAAGACACTTCATTGCGGTGATGTTACGTTGAAGAGAATCAGTACTCGAATGGAACGACGCTGTATTTACTCTACGGTTACAGAACTGTTAATCGCCCCATATGCCCCCCAAACCACACCAAATGGCCCGGAGGGCCTTTTTCGCGGCCCTGTGGCCCGTTTGAGAAATATACCTACTATCCCCGCTCACCTCCATGAATACCTCTCCCTCACAATTCACCCATCCACCCCTCAAAAGTTAAAAGTTAAAGCAAAGTTAAAGTAAAGTTAAAAGTTAAAGTAAAGATAAAAGTTAAAATAAACATAAAGTTAAAGTAAAGTTAAAAGTTAAAGTTAAAAGTTAAAGTAAAGTTAAAAGTTAAAGTTAAAAGTTAAAGTAAAGTTAAAAGTTAAAGTTAAAAGTCAATGCAAAGTTAAAGTAAAGTTAAAAGTTAAAGTAAAGTTAAAAGTTAAAGTTAAAAGTCAACGCAAAGTTAAAGTTAAAGTTAAGAGTCAACGCAAAGTTAAAGTTAAAAGTTAAAGCAAAGTTAAAGTTAAAAGTTAAAGCAAAGTTAAAGTTAAAAGTTAAAGCAAAGTTAAAGTTAAAGTAAACATAAAGTTAAAGTAAAGTTAAAAGTTAAAGTAAACATAACGTTAAAGTAAAGTTGAAAGTTAAAGTAAACATAAAGTTAAAAGTCAACGCAAAGTTAAAGTTAAAAGTTAAAGTAAAGTTAAAAGTTAAAAGTCAACGCAAAGTTAAAGTAAAGTTAAAAGTTAAAGTAAAGTTAAAAGTTAAAGTTAAAAGTTAAAGTAAAGTTAAAAGTTAAAGTTAAAAGTCAATGCAAAGTTAAAGTAAAGTTAAAAGTTAAAGTAAAGTTAAAAGTTAAAGTAAAGTTAAAAGTTAAAGTTAAAAGTCAACGCAAAGTTAAAGTTAAAGTTAAGAGTCAACGCAAAGTTAAAGTTAAAAGTTAAAGCAAAGTTAAAGTTAAAAGTTAAAGCAAAGTTAAAGTTAAAGTAAACATAAAGTTAAAGTAAAGTAAAAGTTAAAGTAAACATAACGTTAAAGTAAAGTTGAAAGTTAAAGTAAACATAAAGTTAAAAGTCAACGCAAAGTTAAAGTTAAAAGTTAAAGTAAAGTTAAAAGTTAAAGTTAAAAGTCAACGCAAAGTTAAAGTAAAGTTAAAAGTTAAAGTAAAGTTAAAAGTTAAAGTTAAAAGTCAACGCAAAGTTAAAGTTAAAAGTTAAAGCAAAGTTAAAGTAAGTTAAAAGTTAAAGTTAAAAGTCAACGCAAAGTTAAAGTTAAAAGTTAAAGCAAAGTTAAAGTTAAAAGTTAAAGCAAAGTTAAAGTTAAAAGTTAAAGCAAAGTTAAAGTTAAAGTAAACATAAAGTTAAAGTAAAGTTAAAAGATAAAGTAAACATACAGTTAAAGTAAAGTTAAAAGTTAAAGTTAAAAGTTAAAGTAAAGTTACAGCAAAGTTAAAAGTTTAGTTTATTAGATTTTTCACTCTTAGGTGAACGGAATACCCCAACAGGCTAGAAGCCCAATTATAGGGGTTCCGAGGGCCTGCGATTTAAGGTCGTTATCCGATAAGATTGTAGTTAAAGTAAAGTTACAGCGAAGTTAAAAGTTACAGCAAAGTTAAAAGTTAAAGTAAAGTTAAATTTAAAAATTAAAGTTAAATTTAAAAATTAAAGTAAAGTTAAATTCAAGTAAAGTTAAAAGTTAAAGTAAAGCTAAAAGTTAAAGCAAAGTTAAATGTTAAAGTAAAGTTAAAAGTTAAAAGTTAATGTAAAGTTAAAAGTAAAATTAAAAGTTAAAGGCAGGGTCGATCATCACTTGAGCGTTCGCTAACAGTTTCTTGACAAACGTTTTTCATGTTTTGTGCAATGAAAAATTTGATCCTGTGTCATGGGTGAGCGGAGATAGTAGGTATATTTCTCAAACGGGCCACAGGGCCACGAAAAAGGCCCCCAGGGCCATTTTGAAGGATTTATCCCCAGAGAAAGAGCCATGAAAAAGCCACGAAAAAGCCCCTCCGTGCAATTTTGTAAACTTATCAATATAAATGTTATGCAGTGAACTAAACTATTCAGTTGACATCATTAAAGTAAAGTTAAAAGTTTAAGTAAAACGTTTAAAGTAAAGTTAAAGTTAAAAGTTTAAACTGCTACGACTGCTACCTTTAGAGGACTGCTACCTTCTGTCCTACTGGCACGAGCACCTGGACTTAGTATACCTTTTTAAAGCATTAGTTGGTTCATGTGACTCTTACATTTCTATTAATTCCTCCAGCCGTGCAACAAGACGTACAAACCGATCAAATCAATTTGTTTTAAATATCCCTAAAGTGAATAGCGTAACTTTTCAGAACAGTTTCTACTGTAGAACCCCTTGGATATTCAACTCTCTACCATCACATCTGCGAGACGTTAACCTTTCTATTGGACAATTCAAATCTGAACTACTAAAACACAACCAAATTCCGCAAACCTTTAAAACCGTATGTGTAAAATGTCACCTGTGTCGTCCGCTATCTAAGTTAAAAGTTAAAAGTCAACGCAAAGTTAAAGTTAAAAGTTAAAGCAAAGTTAAAAGTTGCAAAGTTATGCAGTAAAGTTAAAAGTTAATGTAAAGTTAAAAGTAAAATTAAAAGTTAAAGGCAGGGTCGATCATCACTTGAGCGTTCGCTAACAGTTTCTTGACAAACGTTTTTCATGTTTTGTGCAATGAAAAATTTGATCCTGTGTCAGGGGTGAGCGGAGATAGTAGGTATTATTTCTCAAACGGGCCACGAAAAAGGCCCAACTTTTAACTTTAACTTTGCTTTAACTTTTAACTTTAACTTTGCTGTAACTTTTAACTTTAACTTTGCTGTAACTTTACTTTATTTATTTATTCATTTACAAGCTTTGCCACATTGAGTAGCAGGGATACCCCCACAGAGCTTATCGCTCCATTACGGGGTCCCTAAGATAAAAAAAACTAACAGCACATTTTAACAAGAAAACTAGATAGGGGACGACACAGGTGACATTTTACACATGCGGTTTTAAAGGTTTGCGGAATTTGGTTGTGTTTTAGCAGTTCAGATTTGAATTGTCCGATAGAAAGGTTAACGTCTCGCAGATGTGATGGTAGAGAGTTGAATATCCAAGGGGTTCTACAGTAGAAACTGTTCTGAAAAGTTACGCTATTCACTTTAGGGATATTTAAAACAAATTGATTTGATCGGTTTGTACGTCTTGTTGCACCGGCTGGAGGAATTAATAGAAATGTAAGAGTCACATGAACCAACTAATGCTTTAAAAAGGTATACTAAGTCCAGGTGCTCGTGCCAGTAGGACAGAAGGTAGCAGTCCTCTAAAGGTAGCAGTCGTAGCAGTTTAAACTTTTAACTTTAACTTTACTTTAACGTTTTACTTAAACTTTTAACTTTACTTTAATGATGTCAACTGAATAGTTTAGTTCACTGCATAACATTTATATTGATAAGTTTACAAAATTGCACGGAGGGGCTTTTTCGTGGCTTTTTCATGGCTCTTTCTCCGGGGATAAATCCTTCAAAATGGCCCTGGGGGCCTTTTTCGTGGCCCTGTGGCCCGTTTGAGAAATATACCTACTATCTCCGCTCACCCATGACACAGGATCAAATTTTTCATTGCACAAAACATGAAAAACGTTTGACAAGAAACTGTTAGCGAACGCTCAAGTGATGATCGACCCTGCCTTTAACTTTTAATTTTACTTTTAACTTTACATTAACTTTTAACTTTTAACTTTACTTTAACATTTAACTTTGCTTTAACTTTTAGCTTTACTTTAACTTTTAACTTTACTTGAATTTAACTTTACTTTAATTTTTAAATTTAACTTTACTTTAACTTTTAACTTTGCTGTAACTTTTAACTTCGCTGTAACTTTACTTTAACTACAATCTTATCGGATAACGACCTTAAATCGCAGGCCCTCGGAACCCCTATAATTGGGCTTCTAGCCTGTTGGGGTATTCCGTTCACCTAAGAGTGAAAAATCTAATAAACTAAACTTTTAACTTTGCTGTAACTTTACTTTAACTTTTAACTTTAACTTTCAACTTTACTTTAACGTTATGTTTACTTTAACTTTTAACTTTACTTTAACTTTATGTTTACTTTAACTTTAACTTTGCTTTAACTTTAACTTTAACTTTGCTTTAACTTTTAACTTTAACTTTGCTTTAACTTTTAACTTTAACTTTGCGTTGACTTTTAACTTTAACTTTTAACTTACTTTAACTTTGCTTTAACTTTTAACTTTAACTTTGCGTTGACTTTTAACTTTAACTTTTAACTTTACTTTAACTTTTAACTTTACTTTAACTTTGCGTTGACTTTTAACTTTAACTTTTAACTTTACTTTAACTTTTAACTTTAACTTTGCGTTGACTTTTAACTTTATGTTTACTTTAACTTTCAACTTTACTTTAACGTTATGTTTACTTTAACTTTTACTTTACTTTAACTTTATGTTTACTTTAACTTTAACTTTGCTTTAACTTTTAACTTTAACTTTGCTTTAACTTTTAACTTTAACTTTGCGTTGACTCTTAACTTTAACTTTAACTTTGCGTTGACTTTTAACTTTAACTTTTAACTTTACTTTAACTTTTAACTTTACTTTAACTTTTAACTTTACTTTAACTTTGCATTGACTTTTAACTTTAACTTTTAACTTTACTTTAACTTTTAACTTTAACTTTTAACTTTACTTTAACTTTTAACTTTACTTTAACTTTGCGTTGACTTTTAACTTTTAACTTTACTTTAACTTTTAACTTTAACTTTGCGTTGACTTTTAACTTTATGTTTACTTTAACTTTCAACTTTACTTTAACGTTATGTTTACTTTAACTTTTAACTTTACCTTAACTTTATGTTTACTTTAACTTTAACTTTGCTTTAACTTTTAACTTTAACTTTGCTTTAATTTTAACTTTAACTTTGCGTTGACTCTTAACTTTAACTTTAACTTTGCGTTGACTTTTAACTTTAACTTTTAACTTTACTTTAACTTTTAACTTTACTTTAACTTTTAACTTTACTTTAACTTTGCATTGACTTCTAACTTTAACTTTTAACTTTACTTTAACTTTTAACTTTAACTTTTAACTTTACTTTAACTTTTAACTTTACTTTAACTTTGCATTGACTTCTAACTTTAACTTTTAACTTTACTTTAACTTTTAACTTTAACTTTTAACTTTACTTTAACTTTTAACTTTAACTTTTAACTTTACTTTAACTTTATGTTCATTTTAACTTTTATCTTTACTTTAACTTTTAACTTTACTTTAACTTTGCTTTAACTTTTAACTTTTGAGGGGTGGATGGGTGAATTGTGAGGGAGAGGTATTCATGGAGGTGAGCGGGGATAGTAGGTATATTTCTCAAACGGGCCACAGGGCCGCGAAAAAGGCCCTCCGGGCCATTTGGTGTGGTTTGGGGGGCATATGGGCGATTAACAGTTCTGTAACCGTAGAGTAAATACAGCGTCGTTCCATTCGAGTACTGATTCTCTTCAACGTAACATCACCGCAATGAAGTGTCTTCGTGGAAAACCCGCTTCTACCTCAACAACGAAGAATGGCACATTTTAGTATATTATTAAATTTAGGGTTATGAACGTGGAATAGGGTTAGGAGTCTACACGGGATGTGAGGCGTTCTTAACGCTAATTACTTTCGTTCGCAACACAGAGAGCCGCCTAGCTCAGTTTGGCTTCTCGAATGGTCTGATTCAGCCAAATAAACCTTAGCAACCGCGTTAAAGTTCTATTTCGATTGTATCTAGAAAAGCAATTTTGATAAAGTTTTATTTCGCTTACAGGCAAATGAATGCGTTTGAAGAGGTTAGAGTTAGGAGTCTACGAGGGAATACTTAATTAGTGTTAAGAACGCCTCACATCGAAGTCATGGATGATAAATATCCCTAATTATCCCATATTGACTAATGCCGGTTTACCCATAAATAACCTAGTGTGTACCCTCAAATCAATTAAATATTCCCAAGACATGCAAATATTTGTGAGTTGCACCACTAATGCCTCTTAACGACCCACGGGCTATTGTCCAAGTGAGCACTCAATCTTCGCTTCGTTTGACAAGTCAATACGATTCAAAATTCGTTCTTCGTACGGCTTCTCTTCGTCCAGAGAATCCCTTAGGTTATACGTTAAAGTCGCTAGGTTTCATTTCATCATAAACGCGTTAAAGATTTAATCCATCTATTTGGACACTTATACCGTTGAACAATCTTTGATGTCCCTCTATACAGGTTTTTAGGTACACAATAACTTTGAAAATGAACTGAGTCAGCCAAATTTAAAGCTCGATCATATAAACCCTCCATAAATTTTAGTTCTCTCTGTATAGAGGACGCAAAAATAGCTGATAAGTTCTTTTATGGTTTTCGATTTTGTCCATTCGTGTCCGAGATATCTGTCTTTAAACATTGCCAAAAAGCCCTATTTTGAATTCCCCGCTACAAATTTCCTCAAATGCTATACGCAAATAGGCGAATATCGCAAATAGTCAAAATGGGGTTCTTACTTCGTGTATTACATAATTGAAATATTTAGTTTAAAAGTAGGGTTAGTATTCCTTTACTAGAGTTTTTATTTGGGTTATGGTTATGGTTAGGGTTTTTGTTCTTGTACAGGGACTTTATTAGTTTCGAACGTTATTTGTTCAAATCAATCATTTATAATCACGATTCTTACGGACTTACAAATCTTGATGCCTACATTTCGAAGAAAACTTTCGAACCTTTCACGAGGACAAGAGATGGGAGCGTGATGACCGTATAAACTCCCTCCTACGAACGGGCCAAAAGGCCTTATCGGGCCAAAGAAGGCCAGATAGGGCTTAAACGGGCCTAATACAATACGGGGGGATCGTAAAGGGGGGATCGGGGGGATCGTAAAGGGGGGATCGGGGGATCGTAAAGGTGAAAGGCTAAAAATACTAATTAGTTTCTGTTAGGTATGCCCCGTTACGTTTGTAACTGATATAAATATTTTTTAACTCTATATTTGTGTCGCGTATTAATAAGGTTTTATATATCTCCATAAGTGCCCTTGTTTCTACACATGCTTTCAGGCGAAATATGCAAATATCGGTCGTAGGATAAGTTGGCCTGGCAACGCTTTGAAAGCAATGCCAACAGTTGTTCACACTGCTTCCCGAAGTGTTTCTTCGACACAGGAGGAATCGCTTAATTGATAAACGAAGGTTAGATAAGTGATAATTCTCCCGAAATGATTGCTCGGCAAGTTATTTCTGCAGATTTGAACGCTTATGCTATCAAACATTTAATCCTTTAATTACGCTTAACGGATCCCACGCTTTTATCTAAGATCAGGTGGACAAATATTCAAGCTGCTAGAGTTAGTCCGCTTTATATCCTCGTTCTAACTCCTCGCTCCGTCGTTCTCTATGAAGTAAAGCCGCGTTCAACCAATTTAAAACTCTTAGATATTATACTTTTTCTGCTAGGAAACCTTATTTTGTAATTCCTGATCATTTTGCAAATGGTTTTTTCAGAATACTTTACCGCCAAAACTAAGTAACGATTTATTATTTTTCTATGTCGATGCGTTTGAGATCTTGAACAGTTCTTCACACTGTTTCCCGAAGGGTTTCTTCCTCCATTCATGGAATCCCGTGCATTAACGCGAGATCTCTTAGCGATAATTCGGCCAAAATGGTTAGGGTTCATGTAGGCTTATGCATGAAATCTTAACCTTGACAACGTGAATATACATCATGACAACGGCGTCATAAAATAGCCGAGTCATCCAGTTTAACCAAGACGGTTTATATTTATCGAAATACGTGTGCCTTCTTTTGTCTGTGGAATTGCATGTAATCCTTCGTTACGCTTGATGGCTCCCACGCTTTTGTCTATGATCAGGTGGACAAATGTATCCAAGCTAGCAGCTTGTAGATTCTAGTTAGCCCGCTTTATATCTTCATTCGAACTCCTCGCTCGGTCGTTCTATAATATGAAGTAAAGCCGTTCAAGTAAACCTATTTAAAACTCTTAGAGATATACTCTTCTGCCAGGAAACCTTATTTTGTGATGTCCTTTTGTTTTATTCCTTTAATGACCTTTTAATCGCCCTCCCACACGCGTGCTATGAGGCGAAATATGCAAATATCAGCCGTAGGATAAGTTGGCCTAGCAACGCTTTGAAAGCAGTGCCTTGAAACCGTTTTAGTTTATATTTTTCCACACGTTTTAAATCCACACGTTTTAAATCCCACACGTTTTAAATCCTTCGCACTGTTTCCCAAAGTGTTTCTTCCTCATAGGAATCGTGTACACTAAAGCGAGATGAGCGATAATTCGGCCGATCTCTTCATGGCCATATGAAGTATTAATACAACTTGATCATGGTAACAGTATTTACCGAAATATTTAGGGAAATATTCATGTTTTTATATTTCGATCAAGCCATATAGCGATACGTTCATAACCTTCGTTGTAAATCCGTAACGTTTCTCAACATATATAGCAAGTACGTTCGTAAAACCTGTTTATGACTATTTCGACTCAGTGGTTTAAATATACTCGCTTCGTTGTTCAAAGGAATCTATTAACCGAAGCTAAGGAATCACAAATAGGTGAATATCGTAAATAGCCAATATGGTTTCGGTTCATATCTTCATAGATCTATCGAAGATCTAAATGGGTATTTGAACGTAAAGGCGATCGTATAAATCTCTTTGTTGGTCGAGACACGCGCTAGTATGAAAGTATTTTCTTCAGCATTTGGCTTGTTCATTCCAGATTATAATATTCAGCCAAGATCGATTGTGCGCATGCGCTGCTTTCGGATTGGCTACTGTCCCACATTCACATTGCCGTAGAGAGGCGAAGTGTATAGATGCAAAGGCGTTTCTTATATTATTAAAATAAATAAGAGCTACCTTTTGATAATGACGTAATGCCTTCGGAAATCAAGTTCGGAAGGAGTCGGAATGAGTGCGGTGGGAGAGTACTAGGGAAGACTGAAGCTGAGATTAGGGTTTGTGGGGTCCTACTGGTACACGAGCTATGGTTAGGGATCCTGAAGGTTTAATGACGTAATCTA
Source organism: Chrysogorgia sp. JL179-B06 (assembly GCA_035772405.1). Taxonomy (NCBI): domain Eukaryota; kingdom Metazoa; phylum Cnidaria; class Anthozoa; order Scleralcyonacea; family Chrysogorgiidae; genus Chrysogorgia; species Chrysogorgia sp. JL179-B06. The sequence goes on from JAYKKM010000522.1 coordinate 2,197,879, forward strand.
AATAAATAATTAGGGTTAAAGGGTTGTGTAGGTTCACGAGAAGTCATGACGTTCGAAATGTTGTCACGAATATTTAATGAGGCTGCATCCTACCTAATTAAATATACCACCATAGCGACGGCATCCTGCCTAATTATATATGCCATCCTACCTCATTAAATATACCACCATATGGGGGGGGGGGTTATCTACTTATGTTTTGTTTATTTATTTTTAAATGAATATAGTTGAGAAAATAGAAATGTTGCGAGGGAGACTGAAACGGATGTCCAAGACTGCATGGGGGACAGAAACTCACGTACAAAATCACCTATATGTCCGCCATGGTTGGCTTCACTTTTTCCCGACCAAAGATCTGAACATATTCCTCCACTTATATATATAGAGCTCACTGGTTTATATAAGCCTCAAAGTTCCTCAAAAACTGTCTCATAATCAGTGAGTCAATATTTAACTTTACTAACTGGCTTTACTGATGCTGACGTTCCAGCAGTTGACCAACGTCTTCAGAACATGAAAACGCCTTCAGCGGAGTCACTCAGTGACGACGCCAAGTTTACTTTTGGGACGTGAAGTTTACTTTAAATTATTCATTTTATTTGCTTTGCGTAAAAAATTATATTGAAATATGACGGCGTTGTTGGTTCTAAGACGTGATTTGCTTAAGGGTGTTCGGAAGTATTTCGATTTGCAGACCTTATATCCGTTGCTAAGGAAGCTTAGAATTGACAAAATTTGTCATAGAATTTCACAGTTTTAAGAATCTATCAAGACAGTGTGTATGTAGTATATGTGGACAAAACTCTTTCGTTTGGAAATATGATGACGTCATCGTGACGTCATCGAAATATGAAAATTCCTATAATCTTTGAAGGTTTTAAAGGTTTTTAAGGTTTTTAAGGTTTTTACATATGATTAGAATCTGGACGGTTACCTTCATAAAAGTACGTATGCATTTTAAGAATTTTTAAAAATTAGCCGAGATATCGTATTTTTAAGGTCAATAAACACAATAAAATGTTCATAACTTCGTTTTTATTTAATTTATCAATGAATCCATACGTACTTTTTTGTAGGAAGTAATTTAGGTTTATATGACACCAAAAATACAGCATACTGTCAAAAATATAGAGTTTTGTGTTTTTTATTTAAACCATATTTGTTCATTACATTTATCCTAAGAGCTACAAGCTCATCGAGAGGGCTTACGTAAACTTACAATTAAGAAATAAAACCACGAATTAGAAGAAAAACAACAAAAAACAAGTAAATATAACTACACATAATACAAACACGAAGGAAAAGATGGTCATCAAATACGTCACCAGACAAAAGAAGTTTGCCAACATATTCCACACATAAAATATCTTGGTTATACCTTGAATTTATTGTCCACTTACGAAGTATATTAGGCACTAAATGACCTGTCCTTAGCAACCGGTTGTTTATCAACGGAATACGTCCGAACACACTTAAGCTCTCTAATGAATAATATAATGTTGAATAATATGCAGGAATGTATGAATGATATATAAACGTGTAATTGTTCTGTGTAGAAATACTTATCGAATACTCTGAAAGGTTGTTGTACTGCCGAAATAGTGGACTGAAGTATCGCATAACGTTTCGAACGAAGGCCCTAAAGGTCTTGTTTCACTCTCTGACCAAGACCTTTCGCTCGAAAGTTACAACTATTTCAGCAGTGCACCAATTTTTTAGAGTAAATGATTTGTATGAAAAGTTCGAAATAAACTCTTTTATTTGAAGAAATTGAACCTTGAAATGAAAAAAATTTGCGCTTACAACTCTTCAACATCTCACTTTATTATTGAGATATTAAGGTTACATTAAATGATGAAGGTCGTTTTGGAGATTAGCTATATGCGCGCCAAATGTCTCTCACATTTTCGGTCAAGAAATCCAAATAATTGTTGATTATGGAAATATAAATTTAGCGTTAAACCACTAACACGCAAAAAATAAATATACAGTTTAACTCAAAATTTGTAGACATATCATATTTTTAGTCTTGAATAGTGAGCCGTAACAAATTGTGTGCGCATGCTATATACTTTTCTATTGTTATTTTGATATTCGGCATCCTATTCTGATCTATATGTAGGCTAAAACGACGAAGCGAATATAAATCACTTTTAATGAGAAATAATTGAAAAATCGTGCGCGAGCGACCAGCAATACTCCTTCACAAAAACTAGCATTATTATAAAATTTTAAGAAAATCGATCAAAATCAGAGGTTGAAATTAAAATTCAATCTTATGCGCCAATTTTGGGTAAAATCCATCATAGAGAAAACGAGGTTAACCCACTGCATGCTCTCGATTTATAATATATATTCGTGGTGCACGAACACAGGCTGATCGTATTTCCGCCAGATTTTGATTTTTTTAATGTATTTTGGTTTAACAAGTAGACTTTTTATATGACAGAAAGTGCAATTAATTATTTACACTACTAGCTGGTGATATTTGACAAAATTACGTTATCCAACTTGTCAAAAGTTTCTTAATTATCTGAAGGTTTGTCAACCATAAAAACACAAACAATATAACTAGAATGCTCGTACACAGAAGCCAACTACTTTTTTACTAGAAAATGATGACAATGACTAAACACATGCAACCAATTAATTATTTGTAAATACTCACTATTTACTGAGAGAATAACAAGTCCTATACGCTCTGTGTTAATTCAAGCCTTTAATAACTTCTTTTTCACAAAGCCCAAGGAAATAATTCAAAACAATCCATTGTAAATGGCAGCCATTTTTAATTTTTGTTTCCATGGCAATATTAATCGCACTCTCCTGAGTGAAATTAAGCGAGGTAATCAAACCAAAATCATGGAGTGATTACAAAATCGACTGACCGCGAAAAGGGTGGTCGATTTGTTAATCACGAGTATGATTTTGGCATTAATAGCACGATTGGTCATTCTATTGCCTGTTAATTATATCCCCTCTGTAATAGCTCTTTTAAAACAATTTACAGTAACATTTACACTATTATATTATCAACTCGATGGTTTTTTAAAGTAAAAAGAAAGATGTACGGATTTTTTGTACGTTGTATGAACAATCCGCATTCAATTCATGTAATTGAAAAATTATTGTTAATTACAAAAGCGGAAATGCGTTTTTCTTAAACATTACTAGTAGAGTCCCGCGTGACCTATACACTTCGTTGAACTTCGTGAAACAACAACATTCAGTGATTCAGCAACGCAAAAGATCAAACAAGACTATTTTCGAATAAATACTACAGGTTTACTTTGGGGAAAATTATCGTTCGCTATTATTATTATAATTTGAGATATTGAAGTACAGCGATTAATATCGATGAATGGATTTAGCGAAGAAGTGACAGTTTTTTCAGCAGACAATTAAGAGTTCGTGTTTATTTCAACATTTGAGCTAAATTTCAACTCAATGTCACTCTAGTGAAAGCTCCAAAGAGACCGGAATACTGGCTCTCGTCTTGTTGTGCTCGGTTGGTTACTGTTATCCTTCTTGTCTTTGGATAAAACAAAGAAATGAAAACATTTTGCCTATGGACAGAGTACGTTGTGCAGTATTTGTCGACTTGTCGTGTCCCCGCATGTATATTTGTACAGCTATACCTGACGTTTGACATGGATAATGGGTTTTTCCTCGTTCGATAAGACTAGAGTAAATATTGTTCACATTGCTTGTTTTGGTCGCTTTTGGCATTCTTTGTTTTTATTTAGGTGAAATACATTGCCAAATAAATGGGAAAATAAGATTTTGTTTTGTATTTTTGTTTGTCTAAAATTAAACCTCCATTTTTCTTTATTTTTGAAAAATCCCACCACTATTACCTTTTATACTGAACTGTGATTGGCCCAATTTGGCCAATTGTGATAGTAGCCTAATTTTCATTGGTTGCTTGAGGAGCGCGATTACAGCCCTAAAGTGTGCGATTAATAATTAATCTGTGAACCAATAAGATTTTGGTATTTGTGAGTTATTACAGAGGGGATATAATTAATGAAATAATTGCACTCCTCTCGGTCGAGATAAGAATGCAGTAATTTCGTCATGCATATAATAAATGTGGAAACAAAATAAATTTGAAATTATGCCTTTCAACAGCTAATGTAATCTTAAGATTTGTTTTATATGTAAATTATCTTCACTGTACATCACACTGCATAATATCTTACTGAAAAGTCTGTATATCTTTGGGATTATCGAATCAAATCACTAGAAACGCAAGTCTGCGCGTTTAAGTACTCGTTCGTATTCTTTTCCCCACAATTTGAAGCGCCCCCAATAAATTTTAGGGAAGTTTTGAGCGCAAATCGTCAGTAGAACATCAGACGTGCGCCAACGATTACTATGGCGACCAATCCTCGCGTGTACTCCCTATAGCAACATGTCGTCAAGTTTTATTCTTGCTTTCTGTGTATAGTAATCGTACGTTGGTCTCTCTGAACCCGATCTAAACAATAAGAACTTACTGTCGAAATGTTCTGTTGCTGTTCTACCAACCTTCATTGCTGCATGAGATATCGCTTGAACTGTTTTAGGTGTAACTTGTTGATGTAGAAAATGACTTTGTCATACGAAACGAGAATCGTAAACGCAACGTTGGAACATTTATCAAGGCAGATCTCTGTTACGCGAGATCACACTTCACTAATAGAACCTGCAGCTTGACAGTGCGTTTTTTTGGACTTTTTGGAATGGGCTTGTAGCAATAAATTAGTGTTCGTAATTTTGGTAGTTTTATATGCATTTCCAGGCATTTCAGAAGAGGTAAATCTCAAAAATCTCGAGGGTATACCTCTTAACAAGCTAGAGCTTTCGTTGTTAGCTTTATCCCCCAATGAATTATTATCAAGTGCTCTTTTCAGTTGTATCTGAGATCTTTCGTACGTTGAGCCACGAGTCACGACTATATATTACGGGCATTTCGATAATCTCTCCATTTTTGTAGAACGCGTTTGTTTGTTACAAAAGCGAGGAAAATGAAAAAGCCTAGAGGAAGAAAGAAAGAAAGAACAGTGTATTTGTAATTTCAATCCATGTAGCTCAATGGTTAGCTCAATTGTTAGCAACTCATTTGTGTAATCGGATCAATATAGTCATATTCATGTAGTCAAAATGTTGCCTTCTACAAAATATCTATTGCAAGTAAAAGCTGTTTAACTAACCTTGGAAACTGTTCAATAATACGTAAAGGTATCTTGTGACCGTGGAATATTCAATGGTGAATCCGAGAACCCATGTTATTCCCATAACGACGCTCAACTTGATATACATCTGTAAATTCTTTATCTTATCTTCGAGAGTCTGTCTGCAGTTTTGAAGTTTTCTTGTTTCCTTTAAAACGTTAAAAAGCATTCTATTAAGATCAGGTATTAAGTTCATCGAGTCTTGGTGCAGCCAAAAAGGCTAACATTGACAACGATAATTGAATTACAAGAGCATAACTCTCAACCTTTGTTGCCCTAATCCAATTATCTATCAACTGAGCTGCAAGAGCATCCGATACATTGCCAATTGAGCTGAAGGACTATTCAACAACCTTGATACGACTTTCCACCGTTCGACCAGCTGGACTACACTGAGACAACTCAACGCACAACCTTTGATACTCTGGTTCAACACTCTACCAAGTAATAATAATAATAATAATAATAATAATAGTGTAATAATAATAATATGCATTTGTTTAATCACGATATTAGGGCACTAATATATTAGGGTAATAATAATAATAATAATAGTAATAATAATAATAATAATAATAATAATAATAATAATAATAATAGTAATAATAATAATAATGGGAGTTATATAAAAAATACAAGCTGGAGCATGCGGAAAAGTGGTACGAGCATAAGCCAGGAAGTGTCACTGAAAGTGTAAATGTAAAACTGCTGTGGGATATGTAAATCCAAACTGATAATAATATATAACATTCCAGGCCAGATATACTTCTGCAGAAAGAAAAGGAAAAAGTAGAAAAGTATCAAGATCTAAAAAGAGAAATTAAGAGGATATGGCAATGTACAGAAGTAACAATTGTACCCATCATTATTGGAACACTTGGAACAGTAAGCAACCATTTCGATATGTGGCTAGGAGGGCTCGACATTAGAATTGATTTCCAGATACTTAAAAGACCTTGTTTGTTGGTAACTGCAAGAATATTGAGACATGTGCTAGACACCTAAGGGTGCGGGATGTACCTTGATGTTTAGCAATGAAATCCAGCTATTTGATAATGAGCTGTGCGAAAACTGAATAATAATAATAATAATATTTAAAACTTTTGTAGCGCAAATTTACATCTGCGTATGATCAAATACGCTTTACAATAATTGAAATTTAAAATTGAAATATATGCATAAGATATTAATCTACTCAAACATTAAACGCAATCTTAAAAAGGAGAGTTTTCAATTAGTTTTAAAATTGTCCGTTTTGCGAATATTTAACGGTAGCTTATTCCAGAGTGCTGGCGCATCAATCCCCTAATGTCTTTCTGAGTTTGGCGCTTAGGAACTGCATAACGCGCACTCGGTCTAAGTCAACATCAATATCTCAATATCTGAGCGAATTCTGTCAATTTCCCTGACAAAAAATCTACCGATGTCGTTGGCTAAATCCATTTTGTCGTGGTAGTCAGGGAAAGATAGCTCATCATTCCTCCCAAGAATTTTCTTAGCAGCCTTGAATAACCGACCCTGATCAACGCTGTCCTCTTCAATGAAGTTTGTGTAGAACTTCCGACTGGCCTGGTTGATAATGTATATAACATGGTTTTTCTTCTTCTTGAAGTCAATAAAGTCAGTAACCGATTTCGTTCTCCTCCACTTCCTCTCAGCCTTTCTTCTTAAGCGTTTAGCAATATTGATGACATCATTGTACCAAGGTACTGCAGCCCTGATTACCATGTTCTTAGTCTTCAAAGGCGCGTAACAGTATGTAGCCTTCTGACAGTCTGACAGCTGTATTATTGTAATTCCGTACAAGGTCATCAAGATCAGTCGTTTGGTTATTAGATGAATCACTGCATAATGCAGATGCAGCTAAATCGCTTCGAAGAGATTCCAGATTCACAGATTTAATCTTCCTTTTTTTAACAGTTAAGCTGATTTGAATTCATTAAGTAAATTTCACAGGATTGACGCATGACAAGATATATAGCGATCAACATATGTGGGGTCTCGTATGGTGTTATTTGAGAGGCGTGCAATTATTAAATCCAGTATGTGCCCATAAACATGAGTAGGTTGTGTAACGTGCTACTTGAGGCCTAGAGACTCCATGAGATCGAGAAACAGGTTGGTCAGCTGCGGCGTCCACATGTATATTAAAATCTCCAGTAATCAGAAGCCGCTCCTTACACAAAAGAAAAGCTTTCGTGTAATTCGCAAAGTTGTATCCCTGTGCTCTCCAGGGTATGGGGGTCGGTAGATATTGACGATCCGGAGACTACGGGAAGATAATGAGATGATTCACTCGGAGAACTCAAATGAATCCTTTTCCAGGTTTCAGTAATTGCATAGAGATCAGCTTTGCAGTAACATACATATAGTCCCTAAGATCTGCAGTTTTGGTTCGTTACTGATCGCGCATTAATAATGGACAACAACATCGAGTTCCTATAACAACCATTCAATAAATACATTGATCAGATTCCCTACGCACCGGCGAGTACGCGACAAATCCATCATACCTATGTTCTTATGAGTACTTTGCGTATACTGGGTTGACAATGGAGCGCAGATGAGAGCGAATACTTGTCGAAGGTCCCGGGTTTATTTGAATATCACCAGAGATAATCAGCAACTGGAACGTAGCCTAACTATTTGAATAATATTGAACGTGAGCTTTCGAACGCCCTTTGAGCTTTGTCTTTTCGTCTTTTTTAACACACTTGTGCAACCAAGTGTTAGCCAGTGTGGCAGGCATTACATTTGGGGCGGGTGGAAAATGGAGAGGTGAAAGTAACGCCCACCAAAATCCTATTCATAAAAGCTTACAAACTCCACCAAAAGTAACGGCTAAATTCCCATTGGTTTATTCGAGTCTTATGTAAATAAACTGTCAAACTTGCCCAATATATCAAAGGAATCATTAATATTTCGCGGCAAAATGGCCGAGGTAGCATAGGATTTTCCCTATGAAATTAATCTTAAGCCCGAACTTACTTATAAACGACATACTTATAAATGGCTGTCGTAATATCATGGCTATTTTACCTAGCGCATTTGGAAAAGTTTTATATTCCACATGATAGTGTTTGTGATCACGCAATCAAATATATCCCTTTACAAAACGAATAACGTCAGACCAACTCGATCGTCTTGTTGTCTTGCCAATTTTGTCCACATTTGTCCACTTTTTGCTATCGAGATCTCACAATTTTTTTCGAAGTTATGTTATTACTTATCGCGCAACAAAATATCTCTCCTATTTTCAATGTTTATTTGTTACTGAAGTTTGATTGGTGGATATCGTTTTATTGGTTGTTTTGCGAACGCTAAGTAAACAATGTCAACCATGCTAATTAGTTTACGCTTTTATATGAATAGGATTTTGGCATGCGTTACCCGCCCCAATTCTGCCCGTCCCCAAACGTAACGCCTACAACGCAAGTTATACCGGGTTCCTCAGAAGACATCTAATTTTTCATATGTAAATTCAGCAAACACAACAGGCAATATTATACAAAAACAGCGATGTTTGCATCGAGACAATATGCAAATATCCGGATAAGATCATATGCAAATCTGAGCTCATTTATAGCATGACTGAGCAGCGTCCCAGGACAAAAACCAAGATTAAAATTTGCTTCATTTCATGCTCAACTCCACAATTTCCACATCCAAAAACACATTCCGCCGACGAGCGAACATTAACAGATATGTGACTATTAAATCTAACTGCCCATGGGCCAGTAAGAGCAGTAAAACAGACAAACCGAATACATGCCCGTTCAGCGTGACTAAGCAACTTTCCAGAACGGACAAAAACTCGCTGCAATTCCTGCTGGATTCCACGGCCTTCCACTTCAAAAAACACGTCTTGTAGATGAATAAATATCACCAGATGGACGACGGCTAAACCAATTAAATGTCTTGGAACCGATAAGCACAGCAAAACATACAAAAAACACGGGGCCCAAGAATACGTGTCCGCTCATTATTACATTCTCAATGTAATTATCTTTTCTTGTTATCAAAGAGTTCCATAGAATAGCTTTTTGTTACGCATCAGACTTCTTCAAGTAGTCCATCTTGGGTTTTCTAAGTCGAAATCAGTTTGACTTTTTTCAAATAAATTTTGAAGCGGTAACTGATTATGATAACTGTTAAAAACTAACCTTAATAATTTTAAATTATAAAATAGTTTGTTAATCCAGCTTGTTAATCTTTGGACTTCCAGTAATCGCGTATCCCAAGCATAACCATTGATATAAAGCTGCCCGAATATGGATTTTCTCTAATGTATCAAATACTTTTTTAACTATTGATCCCGAGATTAGGATTAGGATCCCGTAATTTATTAAGTGAAGAATGACTTTGAAATAAAAGTCCAATCTTCCTTTAATTTGTAGGAAGTAAAATGATCTAAGTAGATTCAGTTTGCAGTTAAATGACATAGTTACTCAGAGGTACGGATATACCATTTTAGACAGCAGACGATTTTTCCCCCCAAACATGTTTTTGAATAGATTTGTTTAATATTGCCATTTGCAAACCTTATTTATTTAAGCGATCCAATGAATTTGTACTCAGTTTTACCCAGATGAGGAGTTAGTAAATTCTGTAGACATGAATTTGACAGTTTATGTAAAATTTTATTCAAGGTATTCGATTTACCATCGTTGCTATTTTTCTATTTTTAAAATAATCCTTTATCCGAAGCCAGATATCGCTAGCTATTCGAATTATTACACTGAGACAATCCAACCCACAACCTTTGATACTCTTGTCCAACACTTTACCAATTGAGCTCCAAGACATGAATTCAACCCACAACCTTTGATAACCTAGCTCAACACCCTCTAGCAACTGAACTACAAGACTATCCAACACAAAACCTATGATATTCTAGTCCAACACATCAATTGAGCTTTTTTATAATACCGTATGTGTACGTTGCTGTACAAAATTACATACTTTTTGAACCCTCGTTATTCCGATCACTGCCCAAATAAGGCAAATCACATTTAATCCAAGAGATAAACCAACTGGAATTATGAAGAACAACAAATGCGATAGAGGGGTGACAATCCAGCATGTAGATGAAGACTCTATAACAAATAGGATGCGAAATAACATTTTACAATACGAAGAATAAAAATACGTTTGAATCATTGGGAAAATGGAATGCTGAAATAATGCATGAGCTGACCGGGATGTACACTGGTCATCAAACCTGTTAAATTACATATATAAAGCAGGGAGGTTTTGAATTCCGCAGGGAAGAGCGGTGCAAATGAATTATAGCTTGTAAACTTACCCAATGATAAATCATATAACAGGGGCTCTCAGTTTTTTTGTTTCGACTATCCTTGCTTATGGTAAAATAAGGATGAGTCGGTAAGATTTGGTAAACCAGAGTTCGAATAAGAGTTGTTTACACTCTTCTTGCTCCTGGGACCGGATAGTTTATGAGGCTTCATCGAATCTGAGTGACGGTGAACGTACCAGACAGCAAACTACTAGTATGTTCCAAGTGGCGTAACGAACTATAGTCAGCTTTAGGGAAACTCTGAAGGGCTCACCACCTCAGATGGCCCTAGATGAATCTATGATAATCTCATGATCATGACAATTAAACTTAATTAGAAGAAATAATGTTTTAACACATAAAAATAGGCTGTCATCCTACCAGTTTCAAAATTATTAATAATTATAATAAAGACAGTTTCTGAAATCTAGTATGTTGGAGTACACTGTTTGGGTTACTGCACTGGTCTCTAAATAAAGACTGGATCGAGCAACTATTGTTCAGAAAATGAAGCCAGAAGTAGCTCGTGACGGCCACCATGTTGGGACCACGTTATATAGTTTTACTATAGCCAACAGAGATTATCTGAGTAGGTAAACCCCCATATAAGGACCAAAGGGATGCCGCAATAGAACAATAGACAGAACAAAGAGCGTTACGCACAAAAAGTAATTAGTATTGTCAGCGTGACGAACGGAACAATAGGTGTGACGAACGCGTTGTGAACGCATAGCATCCCTTTTTATTAAATATTCCGTTTGAGGGACGGAAGTAATTACCTCTAAGCCTCTTTCACCTTTGCGATCCCTAAACTAGTCTATCACTCATGTACCTTTGGCACCCCCATCCTTAGGTGGTGCTCTCTGTGTAGCTAGCGGAAGTAATTAGCACCTCACATCCCTCATAGAACCCTGACCTCTTCCACCTTCATAACCCTAAATTTAATTAATCATTCCATCCGAACCATTCCGATTTCAATTCCGATTCCTTGACTATCATCGGGAGTTTATTCATTCCTAAACGTTCGACTGAACCAGTGGATTCAGCGTTCGACTGAACCTGTGTTTTCACCGCATCTACAGTGTACAAAGAGATGAACCCTAATAATTTTGGTAGTATTATGGCTTATCTCGCTTTAGTGTAGAAACAGTGCGAAGAACTGTTCAAGATCTCAAACGTATCGACATACAAAAATAATAATTCAACCGCTATATTCGAAAGCGATCGTATCAACAACCACCCATCCTTAACGCTATGTACAACTCGGGTGAACCGAGATGCACAATATTATGCATGCGCCTCAGTTAACACCAGATGTAAAGAATATACTCTATTCGAATGGATTACACGGTTTCCAGTCATTCCAGAATCAACTTCAAAATCAACTTAACTTTCAAAATAATCTTCAAAAGCAACTTCAAAGTTTCTTAACTACGGCCACGAATAGCCTCGCGAGGGATTCAAAGAAACCACGTTCTGCTTAACCTATCCACAAAGTCTGGCATAACGCCCCGCGATCCCTGCTACACCAAAAGCATATTTGTTAACACCACGCCCGACGGTTGAACATTCAGAGTCACACTGGCGCAAAGGTGACGCCGATGTGGAGAAGAGTGATTCGAATGATAGCGAAGGAGAACATCCAGATGATACTGATGTGGAAGGAACTTATTTAGGTAAAACAGAGAGCGAAGAACCGGATGATACTAATGTGAACGAAATTTATTCAGGTAAAGAAGACCATCACACAACGATCGTTCACATGAATTAACCTCAAAATTCATATAAAATTAAATCACTTACGTCACGTAATGACCTTTTAGTCACCCTCCCACACGCGAGCTTTGAGGCGAAATATTCAAATACCATCCGTAGGGTAAGTTGGCGTAGTAACGCTTTGAAAGCAATGCCTTGAAACCGTTTTAGTTTATATTTTTCTATGTCCGCGCATTTTAAATACTTAAGAGTTGTTCACACTGCTTCCCGAAGTGTTTCTTTGACACAGGAATCGCTTAATCGGTAAACGAAGGTTAGATAAGTGATAATTCTCCCGAAATGATTACTTGGCAAGTTATGTCTGCCAATTTGAACGCTTATGCTATCAAGCATGTAGTCATTTAATTATACGCTTAATGGCTCCCACGCTTTTATCTACGATCAGGCGGACACATTTATTCAAGGTGCTATGTTTAGTTAGCCCGCTTTATATCTTTTTTCTAACTCCTCGATCGGTGAGTTCTCTACGAAGTAAATTGCCGTTCAAGTAAACCAATTTAAAACTCTTTGAGATAATACTTATTCTGCCAGGAAACCTTATTTTGTAATTCCTGATCATTTTGCGAATGGTTTCTACAGAATACTTTACGCTAAAACTAAGTAACGACTTATTATTTTTGTATGTCGATACGTTTGAGATCTTGAACAGTTCTTCGCACTGTTTCTACACTAAAGCGAGATAAGCCATAATACTACCAAAATTATTAGGGTTCATCTCTTTGTACACTGTAGATGCGGTGAAAACACAGGTTCAGTCGAACGCTGAATCCACTGGTTCAGTCGAACGTTTAGGAATGAATAAACTCCCGATGATAGTCAAGGAATCGGAATTGAAATCGGAATGGTTCGGATGGAATGATTAATAAATTTAGGGTTATGAAGGTGGAAGAGGTCAGGGTTCTATGAGGGTGTGAGGTGCTAATTACTTTCGTTCACTACACATAGAGTGCCGCCTAAGGATATGAAGTCAGGGATGAGGTGCCAAAGGTACATGAGACTAGGGTTAGGGATTGTAAAGGTGAAAGAGGCTTTGAGGTAATTACTTCCGACCCAATATTTAATAAAGAAGCGTGCTATGCCTTCGCAACGCGTTCGTCACACCTATTGTTCCGTTCATCGCGCTAACCATACTAATATTGCATTTTGTGCGTAACGCTCTTTGTTGTATCTATTGTTCTATTGAAATACTAATGAGGCGGCATCCCTTTGGTCGTTAGATTGTGGGTTACCTACTTATCTGACTGTGATATTTTAAGATGCTAAAATGAATGAAACTACGGAATTAGCGCAATCCGGAATTAATGCGCGGCTGCCATATTGGAGAGACCTCGGTGGTCACTGCAGTATGGCCGCCGCGAAGTATTCCCGGCTTCACTGGTACTGTAATGGAGCCGTAATTTATGTTCTAAATTACGGGGAGACCTTGGACAACTGATTCATTTTAGATCAGATTCAGATAGTCTCAGTCGCCTGATTCATTATTTCGCAGTATCCAACAATAGTTGCTCGATGCAGTCTTTATTTAGAGATCAGTGGGTGATCATTGATATTCACAAATAATTATTACTATGTGTCTACTAGCTGTTGCCATGTTGGCGGATTTTCAATTTTCCTTCTGATTATCTTTCATTAAATATGTTAAGGAAGATTGCTTTCATGTGAATCCTGAAAGTCCGGATGAAAAATATAATTATAATTTTTCAAATATTTTTCAAGATCGAGACTCTAAGCTTTGAAGTCTTGATGCGGGGGATCCCGAACGCAAGAGCATGTTCGCCTCAAAGCCAATATTTCGGTGATTCTCATCAAATATCGAATCGAAACATAGTAGATGACAGTTATGATAGTTAAATTGAAACCCTGATCTTCGTTTGATCTAGGCTTAAGATTATCCAAAAATATAAGGTATCTTTCTACTAACCCATTTCATTGCTTCGCCAGTACACGGCCATAACACCAGCCTGATCAACAGCGATGGCAGTCACAACAAGAACCAAGGGGTTCATCACGGAATACAGAACATAAATCCGGAACATTGATTTTTTCTTCGTAACAGTATTCGCTGGGAAAGTTAAATGATTTAGGAGAATTTAACGTTAGTGATACACTTGGATGGATTATCATTTTGTTATTAAGACTCGTTGTATTGGCGAATTCACAATGTCGATATGCTTGTGCATGCAATGCATATATTGTATAATCTCGAACAAGAATTACTATGATTTGTATAATTTAGAATTAGTAGAGTTAGTAAAATTAGTAGAATTAGTAGAATTAGTAGAATTAGTAGAATTAGCAGAATTAGTAAAATTAGTAGAAATAGTAGAATCAGCAGAATTAGTAGAATTATCAGAATTGGTAGAATTAGTAGAATTAGCAGAAGTAGTAAAATTAGTAGAATTAGTAGAATTAGTATAATGTATTAAGATGTGTAATTTGTTAAGTCCATTAATCTCCGGTAAATCAGTCAGTTAGTTTTCAGTCATTCATCGATTTGTCGACTCAATCTTTTTGTCTTCTTGTCGCCTGACCACTCTTCAACGTTGGGTTGCGTTTTTTATGTTTACTGTTATGTAGCAAAAGATTGTAAAAGGCTATAGCGACGCACTGCAGGTTGGCAGACTAGCAAGATTGTTTGACTTTTGTGATGTAGGAGAGAGTCACCATAATATATTTCTCAACTCTTTGAAGTGAGGACAGATAACAGTATCTTGTCAAGGTAAGATGACTATACAGTGTGCATCTTACATCTCTATGTTGAAGGCTGTGTCAAACGCACATTTGTAATTGACGATTAATTATCATGTTCTTTCGGGACATCGACATTTGTTGATCTGTAACTTGAATCGATATATGGCATTTGCACTCGATGAATGTTCGTGATGGTATACGTGGTTAATGGTTGACAAGAAGGCCTGTGGGATGGGAATTGAATCTGTAGTCTCTAAATATCTAGACTAGCGTTTTAACAGACTGAGGTACGGAACACGTTGACGTGGTCTTGGTGATGAATTTAGTATATGTGATGGTTGTCTTATAGTGGTTCTTTACGACCTGTATATCGAGTCCCTCGTGGTCAGTCATTCCCTCGTGGTCAATCCACCCCTCGTGATTAGTCAGTCGCTCGTGGTCCATCATTCCCTCGTGGTCAGTCACTACCTCGTGGTCAGTCACTACCTTGTGGATAGTCCACCCATCGTGGTCAGTCACTCCCTCGTGGATATTCCACCCCTCGTGGTCAGTCAATCCCTCATGGCCAGTTAGTCCGTTATCGTCAGTCATTCCCTCGTCGTCAGTCATTTCCTCATAGTTAGGAGTGCACACCTCGTGGTAAGTAATTCCCTCGTGGTCAGTAATTCCCTCGTAGTCAGTCATTCCCTCGTGGTCAGTTAGTCCCTCGCGTTCAGTCAATGCATTATGGACTAACCTTCCCCGACTATTATTAGTTATTTAATAAACATATAGATTATAGACTGGCTGATTTACTACTATTACCTTTTCTCCCAAACGTTTTCCATACATCGCAACTCATCACCGTCATCCATGCAAAAGACGAAAGAATGGCGAAGTGGAGAAAGATGGCACCTATGCCACATGAAACTACTTTCTTGCTTAAACTCGTGCTCGCATATAATATTACCTGATAGGCCAGGATAGATATTGATAAACAAATGATAATTTTTCCTGGTGTAGTTCGTAGAGGTTTAGCCAGAATGTAAAGGGTGAGCAACAAAATGAGCGTAGCCATGGAAACTGCTACTCCAACCAAGTTCAGATACTGCTCGCCTGGGAGTTGTTTTATTTTAGTTTCCATGAAATTTGAGCCGTTGTTCTGTTGTCCAGTGGTGTTCGTTGCGTTAGTGAAGGATACAGGTTTTTCACTTCTTTTAAATTTCGGTTGTGGAATTTCAAAAAATAGGGAAATTGTAGGGAAAAATTTCTTGCCTGGAAAATCTTGGAGTTGTACAGGATCTACACCATGGCACAAAGCACAATGAAAATTCTTATAATACGTTCCTTCATGATACACAATTCTCATGTATGCCTCACACTTGAGGGTGAGCTCTCGGTATTTTGAGGAGGTCACATTGATCACAGGTGTTTGTGGGCAAACTTCAACTGGCGAACACATGGTGTGGTGTTTTGAATGGTTGATAGGCGGGGCGTAATACGAAGTACAATCGCTCTCAATGTACTCCTTGTCTTCATTGGTGCAATTATGATTGGTCACGATGCAATTGTGTAGTTTGGATTGTTCATGGGCTGACTGAGTAACGTTCTTTCTAAGAGCACAAATTAACTCGTATCTCCAGTTTCGTATCTTCTCTATCCCATTGCAGAACGCACAGTATCTGTTTCTGTAAGTGACATTGTCTGCTCCCTCTACTGGAACTTGTCCCTGTGTGGTGTTACGATGTGGGTTCAAGCATTTGTTCTCGAGTCCTCGGGAAGAGTTGTTTTGACAGGTGGAGATCATCATGTGACCTTTAATTCTTGGTATGTTGGTTGGGAAGTCAAGCCATAAAAATTGCTTGAAATGTTGTCTGTGGAGATCACTGACGCATTTCCATCTATCTTGTTGTGATTGCGTCACTGTTTTGTTTTGGTTACACCTGGAAATAAGAACAGTCAACACTATACTTTTAGATTTCTCTTTCAACGCTTATTTAAGGGATTAAATAAAATAAGACCCCCTAGCTCGTTAAGAAAATTAAGAAAATAAGACGCATTTAAAACAAAATAATTATTCAATGGTGACAAAGAGAATGAATAATTCTTAAGACTTAGTATCAGGGATAGTATTAATATTAATATTAGGCTTAGTATTATAGGGTTAGTATTACTATTAGTATTACGTTACTGTGAAGGTTAGAATTAGGGTTAGTATTAAAGTTATGTTATTAGGGTTATATTTATAATTGTATTATGTTTAGTAGTAGGGTTAGCATTCAGATTATAATCCTAATACTAACCTTACTACTTACCATAATACTATTCTTACCCCAATACTAATTTTAATAATAACCCAAAAAGGTCACCTTTCCATGCAGACCACGCCCCCTAAGTGTAAATAAAGAATTACATGCACAACAAACAGAATGAATGATTTTGATTCCCAAGAGTAATCTCAATGCTGCGCTCCTTCCGTCACTGAAAGCATCTCACTTTTTCATGATGACGGCAACTCGAGGAAACTTGAGAGCTGTTGCTTAAGACTGCCTTCAACAACGGAACTAACATCGTTTTATGAGTATTGAATTGAAGCGTTTTAGATATCTAAAATACTGTACACTAACCTGTCTAAAAATACTGTACACTAAACTATCTAAAAATACTGTACACTAAACTGTACACTTATAAACTGTCTAAAAATACTGTACACTAAACTGACCAAAAATAATGTACACTAAGCTGTACACTAACCTGTCTAAAAATACTGTACACTACACTGTCTAAAAATACTGTACACTAACCTGTCTAAAAATACTGTACACTAAACTGTCTAAAAATACTGTACACTAACCAGTCTAAAAATACTGTACACTAAACTCTCTTAAAATACTGTACACTAAACTGTCTAAAAATACTGTACATTAAACTGTCTAAAAATACTGTACACTAACCTGTCTAAAACTACTGTACACTAAACTGTCTAAAAATACTGTACACTAACCTGTCCAAAAATACTGTACACTAACCTGTCTAAAAATACTGTACACTAACCTGTCTAAAAATACTGTACACTAAACTGTCTAAAAATACTGTACACTAAACTGCACACTTATAAACTGTCTAAAAATACTGTACACTAAACTGACCAAAAATACTGTACACTAAGCTGTACACTAACCTGTTCGAGGAATCTTGAGAGCTGTTGCTTAAGACTGCCTTCAACAACGGCACTAACATCGTTTTATAAGTATTGAATTGAAGCGTTTTAGATATCTAAAATACTGTACACTAACCTGTCTAAAAATACTGTACACTAAACTATCTAAAAATACTGTACACTAAACTGTACACTTATAAACTGTCTAAAAATACTGCACACTAAACTGACCAAAAATACTGTACACTAAGCTGTACATTAATCTGTCTAAAAATACTGTACACTAAACTGTCTAAAAATACTGTACACTAACCTGTCTAAAAATACTGTACACTAAACTGTCTAAAAATACTGTACATTAATCTGTCTAAAAATACTGTACACTAAACTGTCTAAAAATACTGTACTATAAACTGTCTAAAAATACTGTACACTAACCTGTCTAAAAATACTGTACACTAAACTGTCTAAAAATACTGTACACTAACCTGTCTGAAAATACTGTACACTAAACTGTCTAAAAATACTGTACATTAAACTGTCTAAAAATGCTGTACACTAAACTGTCTGAAAATACTGTACACTAAACTGTCTGAAAATACTGTACACTAAACTGTCTAAAAATACTGTACACTAACCTGTCTGAAAATACTGTACACTAAACTGTCTAAAAATACTGTACATTAAACTGTCTAAAAATACTGTACACTAAACTGTCTAAAAATACTGTACACTAAACTGTCTAAAAATACTGTACGCTAACCTGTCTAAAAATACTGTACACTAAACTGTCTAAAAATACTGTACACTAACCTGTCTAAAAATACTGTACATTAAACTGTCTGAAAATACTGTACACTAAACTGTCTAAAAATACTGTACATTAAACTGTCTAAAAATACTGTACACTAAACTGTCTAAAAATACTGTACACTAACCTGTCCAAAAATACTGTACACTAACCTGTCTAAAAATACTGTACACTAAACTGTCTAAAAATACTGTACACTAAGCTGTCTGAAAATACTGTACACTAAACTGTCTAAAAATACTGTACACTAACCTGTCTAAAAATACTGTTCTCTAAACTGTCTAAAAATACTGTACACTAACCTGTCTAAAAATACTGTACACTAGCCTGTCTAAAAATACTGTACACTAACCTGTCTAAAAATACTGTACACTAAACTGTCTAAAAAATACTGTACACTAACTTGTCTAAAAATACTGTACACTAAACTGTCTGAAAATACTGTACGCTAACCTGTCTAAAAATACTGTACACTAAACTGTCTAAAAATACTGTACACTAACCTGTTTAAAAATACTGTACACTAAACTGTCTAAAAATACTGTACACTAAACTGTCTAAAAATACTGTACACTAAACTGTCTAAAAATACTGTACATTAATCTGTCTAAAAATACTGTACACTAAACTGTCTAAAAATACTGTACACTAACCTGTCTAAAAATACTGCACACTAAACTGTCTAAAAATACTGTACATTAATCTGTCTAAAAATACTGTACACTAAACTGTCTAAAAATACTGTACTATAAACTGTCTAAAAATACTGTACACTAACCTGTCTAAAAATACTGTACACTAAACTGTCTAAAAATACTGTACACTAACCTGTCTGAAAATACTGTACACTAAACTGTCTAAAAATACTGTACACTAACCTGTCTAAAAATACTGTACACTAAACTGTCTAAAAATACTGTACATTAATCTGTCTAAAAATACTGTACACTAAACTGTCTGAAAATACTGTACACCAAACTGTCTAAAAATACTGTACACTAACCTGTCTAAAAATACTGTACACTAACCTGTCTAAAAATACTGTACACCAAACTGTCTAAAAATATTGTACACCAAACTGTCTAAAAATATTGTACACTAACCTGTCTAAAAATACTGTACACTAACCTGTCTAAAAATACTGTACACTAACCTGTTTAAAAATACTGTACACTAAACTGTCTAAAAATACTGTACACTAAACTGTCTAAAAATACTGTACACTAAACTGTCTAAAAATACTGTACATTAATCTGTCTAAAAATACTGTACACTAACCTGTCTAAAAATACTGTACACTAAACTGTCTAAAAATACTGTACATTAATCTGTCTAAAAATACTGTACACTAAACTGTCTAAAAATACTGTACTATAAACTGTCTAAAAATACTGTACACTAACCTGTCTAAAAATACTGTACACTAAACTGTCTAAAAATACTGTACACTAACCTGTCTGAAAATACTGTACACTAAACTGTCTAAAAATACTGTACATTAAACTGTCTAAAAATGCTGTACACTAAACTGTCTAAAAATACTGTACACTAAACTGTCTGAAAATACTGTACACTAAACTGTCTAAAAATACTGTACACTAACCTGTCTGAAAATACTGTACACTAAACTGTCTAAAAATACTGTACATTAAACTGTCTAAAAATACTGTACACTAAACTGTCTAAAAATACTGTACACTAAACTGTCTGAAAATACTGTACACTAAACTGTCTAAAAATACTGTACGCTAACCTGTCTAAAAATACTGTACACTAACTTGTCTAAAAATACTGTACACTAACCTGTCTGAAAATACTGTACATTAAACTGTCTGAAAATACTGTACACTAAACTGTCTAAAAATACTGTACATTAAACTGTCTAAAAATACTGTACACTAAACTGTCTAAAAATACTGTACACTAACCTGTCTAAAAATACTGTACACTAAACTGTCTAAAAATACTGTACACTAACCTGTCTAAAAATACTGTACACTAACCTGTCTAAAAATACTGTACACTAACCTGTCTAAAAATACTGTACACTAAACTGTCTAAAAAATACTGTACACTAAACTGTCTAAAAAATACTGTACACTAAACTGTCTGAAAATACTGTACACCAAACTGTCTAAAAATACTGTACACTAACCTGTCTGAAAATACTGTACACTAAACTGTCTAAAAATACTGTACATTAAACTGTCTAAAAATACTGTACACTAAACTGTCTAAAAATACTGTACACTAAACTGTCTGAAAATACTGTACACTAAACTGCCTAAAAATACTGTACACTAAACTGTCTAAAAATACTGTACATTAATCTGTCTAAAAATACTGTACACTAACCTGTCTAAAAATACTGTACACTAAACTGTCTAAAAATACTGTACATTAATCTGTCTAAAAATACTGTACACTAAACTGTCTAAAAATACTGTACTATAAACTGTCTAAAAATACTGTACACTAACCTGTCTAAAAATACTGTACACTAAACTGTCTAAAAATACTGTACACTAACCTGTCTGAAAATACTGTACACTAAACTGTCTAAAAATACTGTACATTAAACTGTCTAAAAATGCTGTACACTAAACTGTCTAAAAATACTGTACACTAAACTGTCTAAAAATACTGTACACTAAACTGTCTAAAAATACTGTACACTAACCTGTCTAAAAATACTGTACACTAAACTGTCTAAAAATACTGTACACTAAACTGTCTAAAAATACTGTACACTAAACTGTCTAAAAATACTGTACACTAAACTGTCTAAAAATACTGTACACTAAACCTGTCTAAAAATACTGTACACTAACCTGTCTAAAAATACTGTACACTAACTGTCTAAAAATACTGTACACTAACCTGTCTAAAAATACTGTACACTAAACTGTCTAAAAATACTGTACACTAACCTGTCTAAAAATACTGTACACTAACCTGTCTAAAAATACTGTACACTAACTGTCTAAAAATACTGTACACTAACCTGTCTAAAAATACTGTACACTAAACTGTCTAAAAATACTGTACACTAACCTGTCTAAAAATACTGTACACTAACCTGTCTAAAAATACTGTACACTAAACTGTCTAAAAATACTGTACACTAAACTGTCTAAAAATACTGTACACTAACCTGTCTAAAAATACTGTACACTAACTGTCTAAAAATACTGTACACTAAACTGTCTAAAAATACTGTACACTAAACTGTCTAAAAATACTGTACACTAAACTGTCTAAAAATACTGTACACTAAACTGTCTAAAAATACTGTACACTAACCTGTCTAAAAATACTGTACACTAAACTGTCTAAAAATACTGTACACTAAGCTGTCTGAAAATACTGTACACTAAACTGTCTAAAAATACTGTACACTAACCTGTCTAAAAATACTGTTCTCTAAACTGTCTAAAAATACTGTACACTAACCTGTCTAAAAATACTGTACACTAGCCTGTCTAAAAATACTGTACACTAACCTGTCTAAAAATACTGTACACTAAACTGTCTAAAAAATACTGTACACTAACTTGTTTAAAAATACTGTACACTAAACTGTCTGAAAATACTGTACACCAAACTGTCTAAAAATACTGTACACTAACCTGTCTAAAAATACTGTACACTAACCTGTCTAAAAATTATGTACACTCAACTGTCTAAAAATACTGTACACTAACCTGTCTAAAAATACTGTACACTAAACTGTCTAAAAATACTGTACACTAACCTGTCTAAAAATACTGTACACTAACCTGTCTAAAAATACTGTACACTAAACTGTCTAAAAATACTGTACACTAACCTGTCTAAAAATACTGTACACTAACCTGTCTAAAAATACTGTACACTAAACTGTCTAAAAAATACTGTACACTAACCTGTCTAAAAATACTGTACACTAAACTGTCTGAAAATACTGTACACCAAACTGTCTAAAAATACTGTACACTAACCTGTCTAAAAATACTGTACACTAACCTGTCTAAAAATACTGTACACTCAACTGTCTAAAAATACTGTACACTAACCTGTCTAAAAATACTGTACACTAAACTGTCTAAAAATACTGTACACTAACCTGTCTAAAAATACTATACACTAACCTGTCTAAAAATACTGTACACTAAACTGTCTAAAAATACTGTACACTAACCTGTCTAAAAATACTGTACACTAACCTGTCTAAAAATACTGTACACTAAACTGTCTAAAAATACTGTACACTAAACTGTCTAAAAATACTGTACACTAAACTGTCTAAACATACTGTACACTAATCTGTCTAAAAATATTGTACACTAACCTGTCTAAAAATACTGTAAACTAAACTGTCTAAAAATACTGTACACTAAACTGTCTGAAATACTGTACACTAAACTGTCTAAAAATTATGTACACCAAACTGTCTAAAAATACTGTACACTAACCTGTCTAAAAGTACTGTACAGCAAACTGTCTAAAAATACACTCTCTAAAAAATACTGTACACTATACTGTACACTAAACGGTCTAAGAATACTGTACACTAAATTATCTAAAAATACTGTATTCTAAACTGTACACTAAATTGTCTTAAAACACTGAACATAAACTGTACACAGAATTGTCTAAAAATACCGTACACTAAACTGTACACTAAACTGTCTAAAAATACTGTATTCTAAGCTGTATAAAAATACTGTACACTAAATTATCTACAAAATACTGTATTCTTAACTGTACACTAAACTGTCTAAAAATACTGTACACTAAACTGTCTAAAAATACTGTACACTAAACTGTACACTTATAAACTGTCTAAAAATACTGTACACTAAACTGTCTAAAATTATTGTACACTAACCTGTCTAAAAATACTGTACACTAAACTGTCTAAAAATACTGTACACTAACCTGTCTAAAAATACTGTACACTAAACTGTCTGAAAATACTGTACACTAAACTGTCTAAAAATACTGGACATTAAACTGTCTAAACATACTGTACACTAACCTGTCTAAAACCACTGTACACTAAACTGTCTAAAAATACTGTACACTAACCTGTCTAAAAATACTATACACTAACCTGTCCAAAAATACTGTACACTAACCTGTCTAAAAATACTGTACACTAACCTGTCTAAAAATACTGTACACTAAACTGTCGAAAAATACTGTACACTAACCTGTCTGAAAATACTGTACACTAAACTGTCTAAAAATACTGTACACTAACCTGTCTAAAAATACTGTACACTAACCTGTCTAAAACTACTGTACACTAAACTGTCTAAAAATACTGTACACTAACCTGTCCAAAAATACTGTACACTAACCTGTCTAAAAATACTGTACACTAACCTTTCTAAAAATACTGTACACTAAACTGTCTAAAAATACTGTACACTAACCTGTCTGAAAATACTGTATACTAAACTGTCTAAAAATACTGTACACTAACCTGTCTAAAAATACTGTACACTAAACTGTCTAAAAATACTGTACACTAACCTGTCTAAAAATACTGTACACTAAACTGTCTAAAAATACTGTACAATAACCTGTCTAAAAATACTGTACACTAAACTGTCTAAAAATGCTGTACACTAAACTGTCTAAAAATAATGTACACTAAACTGTCTAAAAATAATGTACACTAACCTGTCTAAAAATACTGTACACTAAACTGTCTAAAAATACTGTACACTAAACTGTCTAAAAATACTGTACATTAATCTGTCTAAAGATACTGTACACTAAACTGTCTAAAAATTCTGTACACTAAACTGTCTAAAAATACTGTACACTAAACTGTCTAAAAATACTGTACATTAATCTGTCTAAAAATACTGTACACTAAACTGTCTAAAAATACTGTACTCTAAACTGTCTAAAAATACTGTACACTAACCTGTCTAAAAATACTGTACACTCAACTGTCTAAAAATACTGTACATTAATTGGCCTAAAAATACTGTACACCAAACTGTCTAAAAATACTGTACATTAAACTGCCTAAAAATACTGTACACTAAACTGTCTAAAAATATTGTACATTAATCTGTCTAAAGATACTGTACACTAAACTGTCTAAAAATACTGTACACTAACCTGTCTAAAAATACTGTACACTAAACTGTCTAAAAATACTGTACATTAATCTGTCTAAAAATACTGTACACTAAACTGTCTAAAAATGCTGTACTCTAAACTGTCTAAAAATACTGTACACTAACCTGTCTAAAAATACTGTACACTAAACTGTCTAAAAATACTGTACATTAATTGGCCTAAAAATACTGTACACCAAACTGTCTAAAAATACTGTACACTAACCTGTCTAAAAATACTGTACACTAAACTGTCTAAAAATACTGTACACTAACCTGTCTAAAAATACTGTACACTAAACCGTCTAAAAATACTGTACACTAACCTGTCTGAAAATACTGTACACTAAACTGTCTAAACATACTGTACATTAAACTGTCTAAAAATACTGTACATTAAACTGTCTAAAAATACTGTACACTAAACTGTTTAAAAATACTGTACACTAAACTGTCTAAAAATACTGTACACTAAACTGTCTAAAAATACTGTACATTAATCTGTCTAAAAATACTGTACACTAAACTGTCTAAAAATACTGTACTCTAAACTGTCTAAAAATACTGTACTCTAAACTGTCTAAAAATACTGTACACTCAACTGTCTAAAAATACTGTACATTAATTGGCCTAAAAATACTGTACACCAAACTGTCTAAAAATACTGTACATTAAACTGCCTAAAAATACTGTACACTAAACTGTCTAAAAATATTGTACATTAATCTGTCTAAAGATACTGTACACTAAACTGTCTAAAAATACTGTACACTAACCTGTCTAAAAATACTGTACACTAAACTGTCTAAAAATACTGTACATTAATCTGTCTAAAAATACTGTACACTAAACTGTCTAAAAATGCTGTACTCTAAACTGTCAAAAAATACTGTACACTAACCTGTCTAAAAATACTGTACACTAAACTGTCTAAAAATACTGTACATTAATTGGCCTAAAAATACTGTACACCAAACTGTCTAAAAATACTGTACACTAACCTGTCTAAAAATACTGTACACTAAACTGTCTAAAAATACTGTACATAATAATAATAATAATAAAGACGTATTAGGAGCATTATACAATAGTCTCAATGCTCTTACAACAATATATATATTCTTAAAGTAACTTTTAAAACTAATTACAGTTTCATTATAAGAGGCCTACTACATATATTAACACTATGAACAATAACTATTAATTTTAAAAAAGAACAGTCTTAACTGCAGACTTAAAATTACTTAACATTTCAAAGCTTCTAATTTCCTGTGGTAATGAATTCCACAGTTTTGGCGCTGCAACCGAGAATGCTCTGTCTCCATGAGTCACCGTTTTGGATTTTGGCTCGAGTAGCAGATTTTGGTCAGATGATCTCAAAGTAAGATTAGGTTTATATTTAGTTAGCAAATCAGTAATATAAACAGGCGCCTGGCCATGCAAAGCCTTGAAAGTAATTATTAGTATCTGAAAAACAATCCGTGATCTCACCGGCAACCAGTGAAGATTACGTAGCGCAGGGGAGATATGCTCCGATTTTTTAACCCCTGCAACAAGTCTAGCAGCTGTACACTAACCTGTCTAAAAATACTGTACACTAAACTGTCTAAAAATACTGTACACTAACCTGTCTGAAAATACTGTACACTAAACTGTCTAAACATACTGTACATTAAACTGTCTAAAAATACTGTACACTAAACTGTTTAAAAATACTGTACATTAAACTGTCTAAAAATACTGTACACTAAACTGTCTAAAAATACTGTACACTAACCTGTCCAAAAATACTGTACACTAACATGTCTAAAAATACTGTACACTAACCTGTCTAAAAATACTGTACACTAAACTGTCTAAAAATACTGTACACTAACCTGTCTGAAAATACTGTACACTAAACTGTCTAAAAATACTGTACACTAACCTATCTAAAAATACTGTACACTAAACTGTCTGAAAATACTATACACCAAACTGTCTAAAAATACTGTACACTAACCTGTCTAAAAATACTGTACACTAACCTGTCTAAAAATACTGTACGCTAAACTGTCTAAAAATACTGTACATTAATCTGTCTAAAAATACTGTACACTAAACTGTCTAAAAATGCTGTACTCTAAACTGTCTAAAAATACTGTACACTAACCTGTCTAAAAATACTGTACACTAAACTGTCTAAAAATACTGTACATTAATTGGCCTAAAAATACTGTACACCAAACTGTCTAAAAATACTGTACACTAACCTGTCTAAAAATACTGTACACTAAACTGTCTAAAAATACTGTACACTAACCTGTCTAAAAATACTGTACACTAAACCGTCTAAAAATACTGTACACTAACCTGTCTGAAAATACTGTACACTAAACTGTCTAAACATACTGTACATTAAACTGTCTAAAAATACTGTACATTAAACTGTCTAAAAATACTGTACACTAAACTGTTTAAAAATACTGTACACTAAACTGTCTAAAAATACTGTACACTAAACTGTCTAAAAATACTGTACATTAATCTGTCTAAAAATACTGTACACTAAACTGTCTAAAAATACTGTACTCTAAACTGTCTAAAAATACTGTACTCTAAACTGTCTAAAAATACTGTACACTCAACTGTCTAAAAATACTGTACATTAATTGGCCTAAAAATACTGTACACCAAACTGTCTAAAAATACTGTACATTAAACTGCCTAAAAATACTGTACACTAAACTGTCTAAAAATATTGTACATTAATCTGTCTAAAGATACTGTACACTAAACTGTCTAAAAATACTGTACACTAACCTGTCTAAAAATACTGTACACTAAACTGTCTAAAAATACTGTACATTAATCTGTCTAAAAATACTGTACACTAAACTGTCTAAAAATGCTGTACTCTAAACTGTCTAAAAATACTGTACACTAACCTGTCTAAAAATACTGTACACTAAACTGTCTAAAAATACTGTACATTAATTGGCCTAAAAATACTGTACACCAAACTGTCTAAAAATACTGTACACTAACCTGTCTAAAAATACTGTACACTAAACTGTCTAAAAATACTGTACATAATAATAATAATAATAAAGACGTATTAGGAGCATTATACAATAGTCTCAATGCTCTTACAACAATATATATATTCTTAAAGTAACTTTTAAAACTAATTACAGTTTCATTATAAGAGGCCTACTACATATATTAACACTATGAACAATAACTATTAATTTTAAAAAAGAACAGTCTTAACTGCAGACTTAAAATTACTTAACATTTCAAAGCTTCTAATTTCCTGTGGTAATGAATTCCACAGTTTTGGCGCTGCAACCGAGAATGCTCTGTCTCCATGAGTCACCGTTTTGGATTTTGGCTCGAGTAGCAGATTTTGGTCAGATGATCTCAAAGTAAGATTAGGTTTATATTTAGTTAGCAAATCAGTAATATAAACAGGCGCCTGGCCATGCAAAGCCTTGAAAGTAATTATTAGTATCTGAAAAACAATCCGTGATCTCACCGGCAACCAGTGAAGATTACGTAGCGCAGGGGAGATATGCTCCGATTTTTTAACCCCTGCAACAAGTCTAGCAGCTGTACACTAACCTGTCTAAAAATACTGTACACTAAACTGTCTAAAAATACTGTACACTAACCTGTCTGAAAATACTGTACACTAAACTGTCTAAACATACTGTACATTAAACTGTCTAAAAATACTGTACACTAAACTGTTTAAAAATACTGTACATTAAACTGTCTAAAAATACTGTACACTAAACTGTCTAAAAATACTGTACACTAACCTGTCCAAAAATACTGTACACTAACATGTCTAAAAATACTGTACACTAACCTGTCTAAAAATACTGTACACTAAACTGTCTAAAAATACTGTACACTAACCTGTCTGAAAATACTGTACACTAAACTGTCTAAAAATACTGTACACTAACCTATCTAAAAATACTGTACACTAAACTGTCTGAAAATACTATACACCAAACTGTCTAAAAATACTGTACACTAACCTGTCTAAAAATACTGTACACTAACCTGTCTAAAAATACTGTACGCTAAACTGTCTAAAAATACTGTACACTAACCTGTCTAAAAACACTGTACACTCAACTGTCTAAAAATACTGTACACTAACCTGTCTAAAAATACTGTACACTAACCTGTCTAAAAATACTGCAAACTAAACTGTCTAAAAATACTGTACACTAACCTGTCTAAAAATACTGTACACTAACCTGTCTAAAAATACTGTACACTAAACTGTCTAAAAATACTGTACACTAACCTGTCTAAAAATACTGTATACTAAACTGTCTAAAAATACTGTACACTAAACTGTCTAAACATACTGTACACTAATCTGTCTGAAAATACTGCACACTAAACTGTCTAAAAATACTGTACACCAAACTGTCTAAAAATACTGTACACTAACCTGTCTAAAAATACTGTACACTAACCTGTCTAAAAATACTGTACACTAAACTGTCTAAAAATACTGTACACTAAACTGTCTGAAAATACTGTACACTAAACTGTCTAAAAATACTGTACGCTAACCTGTCTAAAAATACTGTACACTAAACTGTCTAAAAATACTGTACACTAACCTGTCTAAAAATACTGTACATTAAACTGTCTGAAAATACTGTACACTAAACTGTTAAAAAATACTGTACATTACACTGTCTAAAAATACTGTGCACTAAACTGTCTAAAAATACTGTACACTAACCTGTCCAAAAATACTGTACACTAACCTGTCTAAAAATACTGTACACTAAACTGTCTAAAAATACTGTACACTAAGCTGTCTGAAAATACTGTACACTAAACTGTCTAAAAATACTGTACACTAACCTGTCTAAAAATACTGTTCTCTAAACTGTCTAAAAATACTGTACACTAAACTGTCTAAAAATACTGTACACTAACCTGTCTAAAAATACTGTACACTAAACTGTCTGAAAATACTGTACACCAAACTGTCTAAAAATACTGTACACTAACCTGTCTAAAAATACTGTACACTAACCTGTCTAAAAATACTGTACACTCAACTGTCTAAAAATACTGTACACTAACCTGTCTAAAAATACTGTACACTCGGCTATCTAAAAATACTGTACACCAACCTGTCTAAAAATACTGTACACTAACCTGTATAAAAATACTGTACACTAACCTGTCTAAAAATACTGTACACTAAACTGTCTAAAAATACTGTACACTAACCTGTCTAAAAATACTGTACACTAAACTGTCTAAAAATACTGTACACTAAACTGTCTAAACATACTGTACACTAATCTGTCTGAAAATATCGTACACTAAACTGTATAAAAATACTGTACACCAAACTGTCTAAAAATACTGTACACTAAACTGTCTAAAAATTCTGTACACTAACCTGTCTAAAAATACTGTAAACTAAACTGTCTAAAAATACTGTACACTAAACTGTCTGAAAATACTGTACACTAAACTGTCTAAAAATTATGTACACCAAACTGTCTAAAAATACTGTACACTAACCTGTCTAAAAGTACTGTACAGCAAACTGTCTAAAAATACATTCTCTAAAAATACTGTACACTATACTGTACACTAAACGGTCTAAGAATACTGTACACTAAATTATCTAAAAATACTGTATTCTAAACTGTACACTAAATTGTCTTAAAACACTGTACATAAACTGTACAGAGAATTGTCTAAAAATACCGTACACTAAACTGTCTAAAAATACTGTATTCTAAGCTGTATAAAAATACTGTACACTAAATTATCTAAAAATACTGTATTCTTAACTGTACACTAAACTGTCTAAAAATACTGTAAACTAAACTCTACACTAAATACACTAAACTCTACACTAAACATTCTAAAAATACTGTACACTAAACATTCTAAAATACTGTACACTAAACTGTAAACTAAACTTTCTAAAAATACTGTACAATAAACTGTAAACTAAACTGTCTAAAAATACTGTACACTAAACTCTACACTAAACTTTCTCAAAATACTGTACACTAAACTCTATACTAAACTTTCTAAAAATACTGTACACTAAACTGTCTAAAAATACTGTACACTAAACTCTACACTAAACTTTCTAAAAATAGTGCACACTAAACTCTACATTAAAGTTTCTAAAAATACTGTACACTAAACTGTCTAAAAATACTGTACACTAAACTCTACACTAAAATTTCTAAAAATAGTGCACACTAAACTCTACACTAAAGTTTCTAAAAATACTGTACACTAAACTGTCTAAAAATACTGTACACTAAACTCTACACTAAACTTTCTAAAAATACTGTACACTAAACTCTACACTAAACTTTCTAAAAATACTATACACTAAACTCTACACTAAAAATTTCTAAAAATACTGTACACTAAACTCTACACTATACTTTCTAAAAGTACTGTACACTAAACTGTACACTAAACTTTCTAAAATACTGTACACTAAACTCTACACTAAACTTTCTAAAAATACTGTACACTAAACTCTACACTAAACTTTCTAAAAATACTGTACACTAAACTCTACACTATACTTTCTAAAAATACTGTACACTAAACTGTACACTAAACTTTCTAAAATACTGTACACTAAACTCTACACTAAACTTTCTAAAAATACTGTACACTAAACTCTACACTAAATTTTCTAAAAATACTGTACACTAAACTATACACTAAACTTTCTAAAAATACTGTACACTAAACTCTACACTAAACTTTCTAAAAATACTGTACACTAAAATCTACACTAAACTTTCTAAAAATACTGTACACTAAACTGTACAATAAACTTTCTAAAATACTATACCCTAAGTAGGTAACCCCCCCCCCCCCCCCCCATCCACCGCCACAAAGGGATGCCGCCGCGCGCTGATTGGTCGAGAAACACACGTCATGCTGAGCGTGACGAACGCCGTGACTCCGCATATGACTCACGCGTGACGAACGGATATAGCGTGACGAACGGATAGCGTGACGAACGGATATAGCGTGACGAACTCCAGTAATTGGTTATAATTATATAGCGAATATAGGCTATATAAACCCGGTGACTTTGTATAGTTGTTACTTTTCCTATAGTGTTCTATACTTGTAAATTTACAGTTTGCTGACTTTGATAGTGTTTTCGCTTCTCCTGGAGAATTATTTTCAACGTTTTATTGTTTGATTGAAGGTAAGATTTTGTTGTGTATTTGATTTATATTATGTCGTTCACTATGTATTTTAGTATTTTAACCAAATTTAATATGTGTTTCTTTTATAGAAATGGATCTTGTTGATGTTATAAGAGGGTGTACAACCATCGAGGAAATTGAAGTGTTAGAATGGTTTTTCAACTTTGACGAAAGGCATCGAGAAGTCGCTCTTTGTCAAAGGGTTGTAATATGGTCAAACAATTTGGTACGAGACACTGAGGTCGAGAGACGTGGGATATGTGCTGATCTGTTTACTGGCTGGTCGACTGAAGAACGCGCCGAGTTCGATAACGATTGGAACGACGATTCTTTCCTCACTACTCTACCATCGATCCCTGAAGTTATTCCCGAATGGTTCAACGCCGATTGGAACGATGATTCTTTCCTCGAACACTTACCTGAAGTAATGCCCGAGACTATCCAGACCGGAGAAGGCAGTCGCAAGAGACCAGTTCAAGATGAAGACGATGTAGTAACAAGTAAGAAACCTAGAACTGTTCCGTTCTTTAGTAGTAGTAGTAACAATATTTATTCAGGAAGTCCACTCACAAATGTGATTTTCAGTGGAGTCCTGCATAGGTAAAACATATACATATACATATAACAGATATATAACAGATACTGTAGTACAATATAAATGAAAAATTATAAATGAAAAATTACAAAACTAAAAATTAAAGTTTTAAATGTTTCTTAAGTTTAAGTTTAAATAATGGAAAAAAGTTTAGTGTTCCGAAGTTCTTCTGGTAAAGAGTTCCAGTCTTGAGCACCGTGATAGGTGAAAGACTGTTTCCCCCAGTTCCTGTTGACTCGTTGTAGGTGTAAGTTATGTTTGTTTCGAGTGTTGTAATTGTGGATATCAGCAATATATTTGAAATTAAAATCATAGTCAACATCATTGTTTAAACATTTATGCATGATAAGGCAACGATGAAAGAGCCTGCGCACTGATAGCGGTTGCCAGTGTAATGATCTCAGTGATTCAGTGGCTGACGAAAGTGGATGAAGATCAAGAATAATTCTTGCAGCTTTGTTGTGAAGAACTTGAAGATGGTCCATGAGGACAGAATTGTTTTTATCACCCCAGACAAAATCAGCGTAGTCAAAGAGTGGCATAACAAGACTGTTTACTAATGTAAGGCGGGATTCGAGAGATAGAAGGTGTTTAACTCTTCCGATGACGCCAAGGCGTTGGTAGATTTTCTTTGAAAGTATTTCAATATGATTAGACCAAGATAATGACTGACTTAACGTTACACCAAGATACTTAAAATATTCGACACGGTTTAATGGGCTGTTGTTGATGACTAAATTGATGTCCTTAAGTTTCGTTAATTTTGCATTACCTCCAAACACCATGAATTTACATTTAGAAGTGTTAAGAGTTAACCGGTTTGTGGCAAACCATTTGGATAAGGTCAGGAGGTCAGAGTTAAGCTGTTCTTCTAAATGAAAGGCGGTTTTAGCTGAACAAAACAGAACAGTATCGTCTGCATAGATTGAGATATTACAGTTCTGGACAGTAGACGGAAGGTCGTTCACATAAATAAGAAACAGTAAAGGTCCCAGTATACTTCCTTGGGGAACTCCGACCAATACTGGCTTATTGGATGAATGTTCGCGACCAACAGAAGTGACTTGGAAACGGTTCGAAAGATATGAGTTAAACCATTCGATGGTTGATTGTGAAAAGCCAATGTTTCCGAGTTTTTCTATCAGAAGATCGTGGCTGACCGTGTCAAAGGCTTTCGACAAATCTAGGAAAACAGCTCCTGTGATGGAACTTTTATCCATATTTTCCAAAATATTGTCGGTGAAGTGGGTAAGAGCAATTCCGGTAGAGAGTTTTGGGCGAAAACCAAACTGGTTTGGGGTTAGAATGTTTTCTTCAAGGAGATAGTTGTAGATTTGATGGTGTGCGGCTTTTTCAAGTATTTTGCTGACGGATGGTAAGATGGTTATTGGTCTATAATTATTGGCATCACAGCGGTTACCAGATTTGAACAACGCTGTCACTTTGCCAAGTTTCCATACTGCTGGAAAGACCGATGTAGCTAACGAGCGGTTGTAGATTTTAGTGAGACTTGTTGATATAACACTAGC
Source organism: Chrysogorgia sp. JL179-B06 (assembly GCA_035772405.1). NCBI lineage: Eukaryota > Metazoa > Cnidaria > Anthozoa > Scleralcyonacea > Chrysogorgiidae > Chrysogorgia > Chrysogorgia sp. JL179-B06. The sequence goes on from JAYKKM010000522.1 coordinate 2,232,283, forward strand.
AGAGTCTTTAAGCAACCTTGCACTAATATTATCTAAACCAATTGCTTTATTTGCTTTAAGTTTACTTAGTTGGGAAGCAACATAGCATTCATCGACATCCTTGAAAGCAAATCTTACTTCAGATTGGGTTTTATCGTTTGGAACTGAAGTGATGATGGAAGTGACTGAGCTGAATTTGTTAACCGATATTGAACCAATTGATGAGAAATGATCGTTGAGAATTTCTGCCATTCGTTTGGGTTCAGTATGAGGAGTTCCGTTGACTTCGATACAAGATATATTAGAGTTTGGTTTTCGTGAAGTGATTTCATTTAAGTGTTTCCACAGGGTGCTAGGGTCATTTTTAGAATTTTCAATTATGTTACGATAGTGTTCCGTTTTGCTTTTCTTCACTTGTCTATTCACATGAGCTTTAAGGCTTTTGTATTTGGACCAAGCAGCAGAAGAATTAGATTTAACAGCTCTACGGAAACAACGATCGCGTTCCTGCATTGATGATTTTAACTCGGAGGTCATCCAAGGCACGTGACATCCTTTTATCCTAGTTTTCTTCACAGGGGCATGGTGTTCTGCAACATCTGTGAACAACTTGTTCCAACAATTTACTGAAGTGTCGATGTCCGGTATTTCGTCAACAACATCCCAGTTCACGTTTCTGAGATCTGCCAGAAAGGCATCTTTAGAATAGTGTTTGTAAGATCTATATTCAATTGTTTTTCCAGGGCATTTAGGTACTCCAGACTTGACCACGCAGTAAATGAGTGAATGATCACTGATGTGTACATGTATCACACCGCTGGATACGATGCGATGTTTGTTGTTAACAAACAGAAGGTCGATCGCTGTTGATGACTGTTCGGTAATTCTTGTGGGAGTGTCAATCAGCTGGTTTAAATTGTGTGTGTTTGCAAACAAAGTAAGTTTCTGCTTTAAGGAGTAACCAGGAGCTTTTCTTTTAGCAAGAGCGTCAACATTAAAATCACCAAGTAAAATGATTTCAGCTTCTTGGGGGAGTAAGGTTATCTTGGAATTAAGAGAATCAATAAAGTTATGAAGTGGTTGATCAGGGGCTCGATAAATTGACCATATTAACATCTTTTTGCATTTTGGACGATTAACTTCAATGACACAGGATTCGGTATTATCATCGTGTAATTCAGATCGTGTGCGGTAAGGTATACCATCACGGACATAGATCATGCATCCACCCCCTTTCTTATCCGTACGATCATTTCTGACAAAAGAATATCCTTGAATAGATAACTCAGGGTTAGAAATATTACTGTTTAACCAGGTTTCAGAGATGGTAAGGATGTCGAACGGGTTGTCTTTCAAAAGAAGACGGAGTGAATCTATCTTGTTAATTAGGCTTCTTACATTTAGATGAGAGATCTTTAGTCCACGTTTAGTCGGAAAACCATTGTCACTAAAACTCAGTTGGTCTTGAGAATTAATGGCAGGTCCAGGGTTGGGATTGACGTCTCCAGCGAGGAGTACAAGAGAGTAAGCGAATAAACTGACGTTTAAAAGTTGAATGGTGGCTTTAAGTTTAAGGGATGACGAAGTATTTAAATGATTTGATTTACGGGGAAGTCCACAGTTCCTACTCGGGTATTTAGTGATGTTAAGTCCCATAGAAATCATGAGTGATGTATCTTGGGTGATAACTTTCGAAGAGTTGTAGGAGTTGAAGACAACGAATAGGTACAAGAGCAGTATGATGGTGGAAGACCACAAAGCAAGACGTTTTGGCATCATATAGATAAAGACTGGGCTGTGGATTTGTAAGATTACAAGTCAACAATATAGGAGACGGGAGAACTGTTGGAAGATTATAGTTGAAATATCAGTTAAACAAACATATGGTGTCGGTGAAGCTTTAAAAACGATCCGGGTAAAAAACGAGCAGGATAAGAAACAAAAGGTCAATTGGGGTCAAGTTCCAGACGGTTGTAATATGATTTTGAAGACGGATGATTTGAGAATTAAATGAAAACACCAAAATCGATTGTAAACTGTTTGTAATGAAATCCAGAAGTAGAATTTGAAGAGGACTGTCAAATCCCAATAGCTTGTAAAATGTACTACGGACAGTTAGATGCCAGAATTAAATATATTAAAGGTACTTGATGTCCTTGATCAGCGCGGAAAATTTAAAACACTGTTACTAGGCAACGAATAACATAACTTGTACAAACCAACGGTTAGAATATAAAACGATGAATAATTCAAAAAGTATAGCAGGTATGTCAGTAAAACTTGGCAGCAGACTTAAGACAATAAAATCCAAACTTGTTATAAAATTTCAATCAAATCTGTAAGCAAGTTCGCGTGAAAAAGTTTAAAACCACGGGCCTTGATTTACCGAGTCCAATTTGGTGATTTTCAAGTACAAGGCTTGCCTGATGTTCTAAGACAACTACACGAAGTGTTTGAAAGCTTACTAGATCGGGTCACAGATGGCATTGCGACGCACGACCAAATTAGATTTATCATGCATTCTCCCCAACTCGAGTATCCTATTTCGTTGCCGTTTATGTCTCGTGAGAAATTAACCGTCGAAAGAATCTTGGCCGAAATCGAAAGAGTAATCCAATCGAATGATGTGTTTAAGTTAGACGAGTCAATTACAGTTAATATAATCCATGTCGAGATGCCAAACGGTGGGACAGGAAGAAAGCGAAAAATTGCCAACCTAGATAAATACCTCACACGGAAACACTGTGTCGTCCGTATTCAAAACAAAGACAATCTCTGTCTTGCTCGAGCCATTGTCGTCGCGAAAGCCAAAGTCGATAACGATGAAAGATATCAGCGCATAAGCGATTCGCGGAAGACTCTACAAGGTGACCTTGCTCGTGAATTGCACGAAAAAGCCAGCGTTCCGCTAGGACAGTGCGGTATAGAAGAAGTGAAAAAATTTCAAGTTTATTTGAGCGACTATCAAATAAACATTGTCTCAAAGGAACACTTAAACGCGTTGATTTATTCGCGCCCTGAAGCGTCAAAACGTATTTACCTCTACGCCCACGATAATCATTATGTTGCTGTTTTGTGATAATTCGCTTCGTACCGGTGTCCCTATAGTAATTTTAAAAGGTATATCTACAGATACTTTTGCAGGACCTACTCCTACTACCATATAACGCATAACATTAAAATTAACTGTCTCCAACGTTTGAAAATTTAAAGTAATACCACGTATTTTACAACACGTTTTACCATTGTTCATTTCATACGCATAGTTCTTTGGACCTCCCGAGACAAAAGTGGTAATATAATTACCATCGAGTTCATCTGTCAATTCGCCCAGGTAAACACCCGTCTCCGGTTCCATTTCTCCTTGCTTGCTCACGTAAATCACCAAGTCCGTGTCGTAGTAAAGCACTCTTTCGCCTAACTGCTCCAAGGTACTGTAAAGTTTTAACCTCGCGTGAGCGGTCGTCAACGCAGCAATCACCACATTGGTCTTGGCATTTGGCTCGATGAAATTTTCTTTGTTTTCGTACCGCAGCTCCATGACTTCATCACTCACAAACGCTGCATCAGTCACCAGGATCTCCATTGAGGGTGAATTAGGTAATGGGGGCCCTTAAGGGTCTTGGAGGTGATCTGAGGGCCTCTGAGGGTGGGCGGGTATCAAGTCGTATTTGTGAAACGGGACGTTACGGGACGTAGATGGGGTGTTTTCGGGGGCGTTTGGGGTGTTTTCGGGGCGTTTGTGGGTATTGAGGGGTGTTTGGGGGGGGGGGCGAATGAGGGTTGTTTGGGGTATTTAGGAGGCGTTTGAGGGGTAATGAGGGAGCCTCAGGGGTGTTGGGGAAGTTTATAACCATTCATGCATGTTAGATGTCGCGTGCCCTTAATGAGTCATTAAAAACTCGTTAAGGGTTAGAGCAAAGTTGTGCTCTTGGTAAAACAAAGAAGACAATGAGTTTAATAATATTTATTTTCATTCAAACATATACATCGATAAGGTCAGCTTCTCAGGAGAGTACAAATCTATAATTGTCATTATACGAACTCGTTGACTGAAAATCGGCTAGATTGGGTTCTGTATATACGCATTTTTTCCCTCGCGAAGAATAAAAGTTGTCTCCTCGTCGGAGATTTGCGAAGTGCTTTCGTCTCCCAGAATGTGTAGCTGTGTTTCTTCGGTTCTCACACGAGTTTGTCCTCCTGTGCATCGTCGATTAAAGAAATACCTAATGGTTTTCCGTGTTTGGATACTCTGATCCAAACACGCGGGATGTTGCGAGACTTGAGAAAAGCGTAAAAAAACACGAGCCGCTAGGCGAGTGTTTTTAGCTTTTCGAAAGTCGAGCAACATCCCAAGTGTTTGGATCAGAGTATCCAAACACGGAAAACCATTAGGTATTTCTTTTATAAAATAACCACAGAGAAATATCACTAAAAGTTATTAATATAATTAGATCAACATTGCAATTCTCCCAAAAACCATCAACTACCAATCAGGGGATGTCTTTCATGTTCTTCAAAGCTAATCGGCCAATCATGGATGGTTTTCTATCATGATTTATGATGCTGACGACAGCAGACAGCCAAAAATAATTTTGAAGTGGTAAAAACATCAGGAAAACATGCTTAGAAAGATGAAAAAGATATTTCCAGATGGATTTAATCGCGAAAATATTCCGTTTAACTTTATGTTGCATTGCTGCAGATGTAATGTGATGTTGTGAGTTTGCCTAGCCTTCATATTCTACAACAGAGAATCTTTTTTGTGGTTTTATCTCACTGTCGAAGTGTTGTTCGGTGATTTTTTGTTGGCTACAAGAACAAAATGAATGGTTTCTTCGTGAATATCCTGTCCGACGAGAGGTAAAATAACTGACATAATTTTACACCTTTTCCATGTTCTCTTGGTGGACTATATCTTTAAAAGTGTTGTGGGGTTTTATTGAAACTTTCAATAAGGTAAACGTCGCCCTCACAAATTAAATGGAAATTCTCGTTCACTTTTAGCGTTGCTTTGTCCACTTTAAATATTACTTATAATTTCGGCTTATTTTTGTAAAATCTTGTGAAAATTAACAGGGAAGATTGCTGTATTTTATTTATAGTTATTGTGCATATGTATAGAATGTTAATAAATGTTTAAAAACGATGATGGGTCGGCATGATTTGCTTTTTGTGTGTACAAGATCGACCTCAAAATTGCCGTGTTTGGATACTCTTATCCAAACACGGGTATTGACCAATCAGAGCGCTTGTTGTGTGCATGTTATTTTATAAAGTGTTATCCATAACGGCTGCGTATGTCAACATTCGTCGCAAAAGAAATTTCCTTTGATTTACAGCAGCATCAATACTTTCATCTTCGTCGTAGCCTTCTTCCTCTATTAAACGTTTCATAGTTTTCCAAATCTTCCGATGAGTGCTATCTCGCCGAAGACCGTTTAATAATCTAAGATGGCTTTTGTATATTTTCATAAATTCCGTCATATATTCAGGTACCAAGGAATTATAAACATGTTTTGTGGCTTCTTCATAGGTAATCCGGTTCCCCTGCATTGTTTTATCAATCGATCCGTCACGTATAGGGTCCATCTTTTGGTAAACTTCGTTTAATATAAATTCCCATGGATTGATGCCCTCTTCATCCGATTCTTCGTAATTTTCACTATCTTCCTCATCCGTCAGTGTATGGTGTTCTTCCTCCGTCTCTTCTCCAGTTTCCTCGTCTGTGTAAGATTTCACACTTTGCCCCTCCAGCTCATCGTTTGTGTACAAGTCGTCATCTGTGGCAGAGGAATTACTTTCGATGGAGCCATTGACGTTAGGGATTGATTGTACACAGTGACCTTCTCCATGGATGTTCTTCATATGACGATAAAGGTGCTCTTTTCTAGAAAGAGTCTTTCCACAAATGTCGCACTGATGAAACATCGTTACACATTCGCAATTGAACACAGAATGAATCTATTTGCTATATTATCGATAGTTTATAAGACATCTAACATACAAACTTCCCCAACACCCCTGAAGCTCCCTCGTTACCCCTCAAACGCCCCTAAATACCCCAAACAACCCTCATTGCCCCCCCCCCCCCCAAACACCCCTCAATACCCTCAAACGTCCCCGAAAACACCCCAAACGCCCCCGAAAACACCCCATCTACGTCCCTGCCGTCCCGTAACGTCCCGTTTCACAAATACGACTTGATGCCCGCCCACCCTCAGAGGCCCTCAGATCACCTCCAAGACCCTTAAGGGCCCCCATTACCTAATTCACCCTCAATGGAGATCCTGGTGACTGATGCAGCGTTTGTGAGTGATGAAGTCATGGAGCTGCGGTACGAAAACAAAGAAAATTTCATCGAGCCAAATGCCAAGACCAATGTGGTGATTGCTGCGTTTACGACCGCTCACGCGAGGTTAAAACTTTACAGTACCTTGGAGCAGTTAGGCGAAAGAGTGCTTTATTACGACACGGACTCGGTGATTTACGTGAGCAAGCAAGGAGAAATGGAACCGGAGACGGGTGTTTACCTGGGCGAATTGACAGATGAACTCGATGGTAATTATATTACCACTTTTGTCTCGGGAGGTTCAAAGAACTATGCGTATGAAATGAACAATGGTAAAACGTGTTGTAAAATACGTGGTATTACTTTAAATTTTCAAACGCTGGAGACAGTTAATTTTAATGTTATGCGTTATATGGTAGTAGGAGTAGGTCCTGCAAAAGTATCTGTAGATATACCTTTTAAAATTACTAGGGACAAAAAACAGCAACATAATGATTATCGTGGGCGTAGAGGTAAATACGTTTTGACGCTTCAGGGCCCGAATAAATCAACGCGTTTAAGTGTTCCTTTGAGACAATGTTTATTTGATAGTCGCTCAAATAAACTTGAAATGTTTTCACTTCTTCTATACCGCACTGTCTAGCGGAACGCTGGCTTTTTCGTGCAATTCACGAGCAAGGTCACCTTGTAGAGTCTTCCGCGAATCGCTTATGCGCTGATATCTTTCATCGTTATCGACTTTGGCTTTCGCGACGACAATGGCTCGAGCAAGACAGAGATCGTCTTTGTTTTGAATACGGACGACACAGTGTTTCCGTGTAAGGTATTTATCTAGGTTGGCAATTTTTCGCTTTCTTCCTGTCCCACCGTTTGGCATCTCGACATGGATTATATTAACTGTAATTGACTCGTCTAACTTAAACACATCATTCGATTGGATTACTCTTTCGATTTCGGCCAAGATTCTTTCGACGGTTAAATTCTCACGAGACATAAACGGCAACGAAATAGGATACTCGAGTTGGGGAGAATGCATGATAAATCTAATTTGGTCGTGCGTCGCAATGCCATCTGTGACCCGATCGAGTAAGCTTTCAAACATTTCGTGTAGTTGTCTTAGAACATCAGGCAAGCCTTGTACTTGCAAATCACCAAATTGGACTCGGTAATCAAGGCCCGTGGTTTTAAACTTTTTCACGCGTACTTGCTTAACAGACTTAATAGTAAAGAACGGAACAGTTCTAGGTTTCTTAATTGTTACTACATCGTCTTCATCTTGAACTGGTCTCTTGCGACTGCCTTCTCCGGTCTGGATAGTCTCGGGCATTACTTCAGGTTCGAGGAAAGAATCATCGTTCCAATCGGCGTTGAACCATTCGGGAATAACTTCAGGGATCGATGGTAGAGTAGTGAGGAAAGAATCGTCGTTCCAATCGTTATCGAACTCGGCGCGTTCTTCAGTCGACCAGCCAGTAAACAGATCAGCACATATCCCACGTCTCTCGACCTCAGTGTCTCGTACCAAATTGTTTGACCATATTACAACCCTTTGACAAAGAGCGACTTCTCGATGCCTTTCGTCAAAGTTGAAAAACCATTCTAACACTTCAATTTCCTCGATGGTTGTACACCCTCTTATAACATCAACAAGATCCATTTCTATAAAAGAAACACATATTAAATTTGGTTAAAATACTAAAATACATAGTGAACGATATAATATAAATCATGTACACGACAAAATCTTACCTTCAATCAAACAATAAAACGTTGAAAATAATTCTCCAGGAGAATCGAAAACACTATCAAAGCCAGCAAACTGTAAATTTACAAGTATAGAACACTATAGGAAAAGTAACAACTATACAAAGTCACCGGGTTTATATAGCCTATATTCGCTATATAATTATAACCAATTACTGGAGTTCGTTACGCTATATCCGTTCGTCACGCTATCCGTTCGTCACGCTATATCCGTTCGTCACGCGTGAGTCATATGCGGAGTCACGGCGTTCGTCACGCTCAGCATGACGTGTGTTTCTCGACCAATCAGCGCGCGGCGGCATCCCTTTGTGGCGGTGGATGGGGGGTTACCTACTACACTAAACTCTACACTAAACTTTCTAAAAATACTGTACACTAAACTGTACACTAAACTTTCTAAAATACTGTACACTAAACTCTACACTAAACTTTCTAAAAATACTGTACACTAAACTCTACACTAAACTTTCTAAAAATACTGTACACTAAACTCTACACTAAACTTTCTAAAAATACTGTACACTAAACTCTACACTAAATTTCTAAAAATACTGTACACTAAACTCTACACTAAACTTTCTAAAAATACTGTACACTAAACTGTACACTAAACTTTCTAAAAATACTGTACACTAAACTCTACACTAAACTTTCTAAAAATACTTTACACTAAACTCTACACTAAACTTTCTAAAAATACTGTACACTAAACTCTACACTATACTTTCTAAAAATACTGTACACGAAACTGTACACTAAACTTTATAAAATACTATACACTAAACTCTACACTAAACTTTCTAAAAATACTGTACACTAAACTCTACACTAAACTTTCTAAAAATACTGTACACTAAACTGTACACTAAACTTTCTAAAATACTGTACACTAAACTCTACACTAAACTTTCTAAAAATACTGTACACTAAACTCTACACTAAACTTTCTAAAAATACTGTACACTAAACTCTACACTAAACTTTCTAAAAATACTGTACACTAAACTCTACACTAAACTTTCTAAAAATACTGTACACTAAACTCTACACTAAACTTTCTAAAAATACTGTACACTAAACTGTACACTAAACTTTCTAAAAATACTGTACACTAAACTCTACACTATACTTTCTAAAAGTACTGTACACTAAACTGTACACTAAACTTTCTAAAATACTGTACACTAAACTCTACACTAAACTTTCTAAAAATACTGTACACTAAACTCTACACTAAACTTTCTAAAAATACTGTACACTAAACTCTACACTATACTTTCTAAAAATACTGTACACTAAACTGTACACTAAACTTTCTAAAATACTGTACACTAAACTCTACACTAAACTTTCTAAAAATACTGTACACTAAACTCTACACTAAACTTTCTAAAAATACTGTACACTAAACTCTACACTAAACTCTACACTAAACTTTCTAAAAATACTGTACACTAAACTGTACACTAAACTTTCTAAAAATACTGTACACTAAACTCTACACTAAACTTTCTAAAAATACTGTACACTAAACTCTACACTATACTTTCTAAAAATACTGTACACTAAACTGTACACTAAACTTTCTAAAATACTGTACACTAAACTCTACACTAAAATTTCTAAAAATACTGTACACCAAACTGTAAACTAAACTGTCTAAAAATACTGTACACTAAACTGTACACTAAACTTTCTAAAAATACTGTACACTAAATTGTCTAAACACACTGTACACTAAACTGTCTAACTAGGAATACGTGTACGCAACAACCCCTCGCCCGCCGTCATAGCGTAGTGCTAATTAGTTATTTTAATTAAAAACAGATATAACCCATTAATTTGCCAATCGAATGGACTTATAGTAGACATTTCATATATCTCTGAGAGCCTTTAAACTATGAAGCTTGTGTTGTTCTGAATTTCATTGTTTCATAATTAAAAATCAAACTAAATAACTAAGTGACTCAAAGTGTTTAATTTTGGGTGCAATATACTTGCACTGATTAACATTTGTTTGATATGTAAAGGCCGGATCCTCGCTGTGATGTCACTCTGTATCATAACCTACTGAAAAATCGTGTATATATGTTTATATTTGTAGTAACTTCGTATGTTTACACACTTTCATAATTTTGTTACACAATCCCAAATATATATATACAGGCTTCTTCAATAAGTCATTATGAAACGTGATGTCAAAGTGAGAACATTTACATGAGAGCCGTAGCCAGATTTTTCTGTCAAGGAGGGTCAGGAAAAAACCTAGGGCGGCAGACTAATTGAGGATAATGAAGACCCAAGAGCACACATTTTCTCAGGGGGGCAGGACTTTTGCCAAGCACTCCGGCCCACCTTCTGGCTATACCTCTGATTTATATATCAAAGAAATCTTAATATCTAAAGATCTAAATGAGATTATCATTATGGAAGAGTTGTAATCTTTATAATTAATTATATAGTTCTTTCAAGTAGGAGAGTTTATTTGATCAACATACAGTTTGATCGAGTGCCAAATATTACCTATAATATACCCAGAATCTTATCCCGGCATTACCACCACCATATATATATACAGAACTCGTGACTAGTCTCTCGGCAACGGCTTACGTAGCTCAGTGGTCAGAGCACTGCAGTAGCATCGCAGAGTCGCGGGTTCAATTCCCAGCCGGAAGGCCGTGAAGTTGCGTTTTTTGCAACTGGTCCCAGTTTGGTCTTAAAATGTATGTATTCCAACACTCGAAATTTTCCTTCAGCATAAATCCTTTCAACATATATATATATATATATATATATATATATATATATATATATATATATATATATATATATATATATATTTATATATATATATATATATATATATATATATATATATATATATATATATATATATATATATATATATATATATATATATATATATATATATATATATATATATATATATATATATATATATATATAAACACTTTAAGTCTTCTGGTGTTAACCACCATCGGTCACTAATTAGAGAGATTGAATTAACTTGTCACATATTGCTGCATACGACACCAATTGTTTATGATTTAAATAATTTTAACTTATAGTCAGTATTATGTCAGCTATGGTTCATAATGACTCTCACATGCAATATCCGAAAATGTTAAAATATCTGCAATAATTCACCACATCCCTATAGGTTGTGGATGACCATTGGTGCATGCATACACTGATAATTATATTGATAAATATTTTACTCCACTGGAAGACCTCTATCATAATATTAATTAACACATGCCATATTTATTTTAATTCTCATATTTATGGTAATAACATAATAGCCTATGCAACAGAGCATGGAAAATTATGTATTATCTAAATTATATCAATACTGTGATGTTAAATACGGGGTTCCTCAAGGGAGCTGTCTTGGCCCTATACATTTCCTGCTTTACGTATCCCAACTATACGATATTATCGACAGGCACCAACCCTTCTCTCATGGTTATGCTGATGACACGCAGCTTTACGTGTCTTTTCGTCCGGACTGCGTTAATCAGATGAGTACTTTGTCTGCACTGGAGGAATGTATTTCTGATGTACGTGCTTGGCTGGTGTCTCACAAATTAATGTTTAAAGACTCGAAAACAGAATTTCTTATTATTGGTACACCACAACAACATTCAAAAATCGATATTGGACCCGTAAATGTCGGTGGAGTCCTAATTCAGCCTGTTGATAGTTTACGAAATCTGGGTTCATGGTTTGACAAGCACATGTCAATGTCTGTTCACGTAGGTAAGATGTGCAGCAAGGCATTTGGATGACTTTATAAAATACAGCAAATTAGAAAATATCTGTCTGTTGAAACAACTAAAACTCTAATACATGCCTTTGTGACCTCGCATGTGGACTATTGTAACGCTCTATTGGCTGGCATTCCTCAATATCAAGTACAACGTATTCAGAGAGTCCTGAACGCTGCTGCCAGGTTAATTCACCATTGTCCGAGATTCTCGCACATCACTCCAGTACTGATTGAACTTCATTGGTTACCAGTGAAATATCGGGTGGAATTTAAAATTGCTTTATTAGTTTACAAGGCTCTTAACAATATGGCCCCTGTCTACATCACTGAAATGTTCATCCCAAAACCATCAAGCGATCGTTGGACATTAAGATCGGATGATCAAGATCTGCTGCACATCCCGATAACAAACTGCAATACTTTAGGTAATCGTTCATTTGCACATGTTGCTCCACAACTGTGGAACTCTCTTCCTCTGAATGTTCGGAACTCTGTTAACATTTCAGTCTTCAAAGGACATTTGAAAACATTCCTTTTTAAAAAGGCTTTTAATCTTTAATTGATCATTTAGGATTTTAATGTTTTTATTGTACATATAAATATATATATATATATATATATATATATATATTGGGTTGTATCTTAATGTTATTATAGTACATACTCAATTATCTTATTGAATAATTCCATTGTACAGCGCTTTGAGTATTTACCATAAACTATATGCGCTCTATTTCAATGAATAAATTATTATTATTATTATTATACTTGTTTAACCCATAATTTCAGGATGGCATGCCCTTTGCCTGCTTAATGCATTGTCGCAAGTGAGCTGAAACATGTTCAATCCCTAACATTTCCCCCTAACACAGTGAGACTACGTCAACCTACCCAATCATAAAATACCGTACAATCGCGCTTATAAGCCCTCTAGTTATTGGCCCCCTGTTTGTTAAGTTTAAGCCCACACCGATATAAGCTCAGCATTGCTTTCCATTAGCTAGCACCTTTCCTAACAAAAAAATTACAAAAAATCAGAGGATAAAATGGTCTGTGTTCGTTGAAGCGACATAAGAAGCGACACCGATCATATCAGCTGTATTTGATAGGACGTGAATTTAGTTGTGAAACGTAACGTAAAATTTGGGTTTGCGCTCGATAAAATTTATTGTACACTGCCACTAAACTGTGAGTTTACGTCTAGGAATTGTTATACCTTAGTCAAAATGGCGGGGTACACATATTTAGGTTGGTACGGGGGCGTTCTCCCCCTGAAATTTTTTTGAATTTTGGTCTCTGAAATGGCATTTCCCGCGATCTGACAGCACTTTTGAGCAGTTGTTTTAATGTTTTCAAACATGTTTTTATGAAACATTTTAGTATTTTTTATAAGTTTTTTGTCCAATTCGAACTTTGATAAAACATGAATTTTTTATTCTCAACTTCCTGTCAAAAGCAATTGAATAGCCAGGTCGTATTTCATACACCAGACAACGAGGTTCAACAACAATCGGTCAATATGAAGTTTAAACCTTTTTTAAGTCAATACGAAACACTTAAATATAGGTTACACGGAACCGGTAAACTCGAATCGAATATAGCTTAATCTTAATCGTCGTTTTGTCGACGGTATATGTAAATATTTGTTATATGGTAATTGAGCAACCATTACGGCCAGAGACGCACAATTCGCAATAGCAATACTAGATTATCAATACACTAGTTTAAGACTAGTAAGACACTAGTTTATCAATCAATATATACATTTACATGATCGCCGTGGCCCGTACAACCCTTGCCTTTCCGATTGCGGACATCTTTTGGATTAGTTTCTCTGCGCCAAAATTCCTGCTAAGAAAGCTTCAAGTGCTGTTTACCGCACTGAGTAGTTCGTCGACAGAACTCTTGCACGAAACGTTGATTTGCCTCACCAGATCATCGTACACTTCTTGCAGACAATGTTCATCGTTTCTTTCAAACCCTGATAGAACAGTTTCGTAAATACCGCGAGCCATTGCTGAATAATACAGTTAACTGATGGATACCACACGCTGTGAATTGGTCAAGATCGGTCAAATGGAGTAGCGAATAAGAACACGGTATGTGTCTGAATTAACCATTCAGGTGGCTCATACATGAGTCCCTGATCACCAAGACCGGTCAGAACGCCCCGCAGATCGGTCAAATTGACCGATCACCATGGAGATCGGTGTATTGACCAATCAAATAGCTGGAAAATTACTCAGATCGGTCAAAGCTCATGCGGAAGACCGCTGACAAGAAGAAGACTGAAGACTGCTCACATTGTTATTTGTACCTCCTCCGCGGGAAAGATGCGGGCGAGAGAGCCTGTGCCGTCAGTGCCGATGAATTACGAATAAAATCACGAATGATTATGAAACAACTGGACCGTAATTGCGCAATTTTTACAGCGACTGCTGAAGGTCGAGTCGGATTTTTTTATGCTAGCAAAAAATTACATCAGTCGCATGACCGGTTTGACCTACGCTAAATCCGCCCCTGTTTAAATTCGTCTATGTTCGTTGAAACAGTAAATGAAGCGACACCGATTATGTCAGCTGGGTCTGGTACGATATGAAGTTGATTGGGAAACGATGTATGAAATTTGTGACCATAAAGTGATTGCGCTCGACTGCGCTCGTTGAAACAGTTTATGAAGCGACGATGTTGATTTCAGCTGGTGGTTGAAGTTGTGAACGTTCTCCTTGAGACGTGATTGAGTAGTATAGCATATGGGGGTACCGACGCATTTTATAAATTTATACGACAGCCTGAGACCAACCCAGCATTGAGCTGCCTTCGCTACTGTGTTGTTGAAACGTTGTATGAAATGTGTGATTGTGTTCGTTGAAACAGTGGATTAAGCGACACCGATGGCATCAGCTGGTGGTCAAAGTTGTGAATGTTCTCCTTTACATGGCATATTAGATGCGGGTGCTAGCACATTTTCAAAATGTGTACAACAGCTCGAAACCAACCCACGTTTACGGTTGAGTTTAACGTCTCGAGACGACTTTTCGAGACAAAATCTCTTGTCTAAAGCTGCACTACCTTAGTCATCTGGGCTTGGCGGAACGCTGGTTGGTCTCAGGCTGTCGTATAAATTACTAAAATGCGTCGGTACCCCAAATGCTATACTACTTTCAGGGACCATGCACCGACCCGCGGTGTTGTCCAGAAAACAAAAGCATAACAATGGCCGAGAAAGTTTGTGTATATACTACCAATTAAAATAAGTGACTTAAATAATAGCCAATAGGTCTGGATACCTAGCAGCACTTATCTGTAGTCACATTTAATATTGTATTAAGCATCAGTGCATCACCAAACTTGTCGCCTCGACGCCTTTGTTCACGGTCTTTTGACCTAATTACTTTACTGTGTTTTTTTTCTGAGCAAGCCGTATTTCGCGGTGATTTCTGGTGTTTTCTCTATGTTTTTGGACATACTTTCGGCCCCGTAAACCGGGCAACCAAGCATAAGGTGGTTTATGGATATATATTCTCCTCGCCAGGTGGCTGTTCAATTCCAGCCGGAAGGCCTTGAAGTTGCATTTTTCGCAACTGGTCCCGGTTTGGTCTTAAAATGTATATATTCCAACACTCGAAATTTGCCTTCACTATTAATTTGCCTTCACTATCTCACCGAGATCAGAACTCGCTAGTATCTTCCGTGATAAGGGACTAAACGCCGGTCGATATTACAGTAAACTGTACACTAAATACACGAAATTCTGCACCAAACTTTCTAAAAATACTGTACACTAAACTGTCTAAAAATTCTGTACACTAAACTGTACGCTAAACTATCTAAAAATACTGTTAACTTTCTGTCTCATGTCTCATAAGTTATTTGTTATACAATTCTATAAAAACCTAACAAAATCCAAATGGGGTCCGCTGTCCATATATCCAATTTGCGTTTTCGATTAGTCCAAATAATGCGATAAACGAGTGCAAATATCCAACGATATTTGGACAGTAGGTTTCGTACTCGAATTTTTCCTACGCTTTTCTGTTGTGATCATTTTCAAAGCGTTTAGACTGTGTTTGGAACGAGAAAAGTTAGGTTTTTATTGAATTGTATAATACATGACTTATTAGACAGTTTAGTGAACAGTATTTGTAGACAGCCATTTAGTGTACAGTTTAGTGTACAACATTGACTAATGAAATATTGAGCTGTACTGTACAATACAAACTGTCTAATAATGTATATTTATTTACGTGCAGGAATTTCTGTGTAGCCGAGGGACGTTCTCGAAATCGAGTGCACAGTTTTCCCCTATACGGACTGATCTAGAGCGATTGATAACGTGTTTATTGTTTCCCTCAATAACAAAATACATCATACTCTCCAGAACGAAATTATAAAGGTACCACAACCCATTTTTTGACCGTCATTTTTTTTAAAGTGTTTCGACAACGAACGTTGATTTTCTTCGTTCATGTTGGTTATTAACATGGTTATTTAAATAGTTTTACATGTTAAATTTTTGCAGGTGGGATAACCTAGCTAAAGCATAATTCACCGCTTCTAAAACAAGATAAGCGGAGCCATAGGAGCTGTGGCACATTAAATTTAAAATATCCAAACTTTGAAAAAAGTAGGTAATTGGGACATAGAATATTATGTTGAATATTATGTTGAATATTATGGTGATAAGTAGGATGAGTCGACAATCGATGTACTGGAATAAATTCAGATACGGTATAAAACTATGAAAAGAATAACATAAATATAACACAAACTAGCGTGTCGATTTTGGATAGGAAATGAGTGATCTGAGTTAAATGGCGTGTATCAGCAGTATGGGTAGATAATGATTGTGAATGCGCGAGATGGTGTATGCTTTTCAAATATATGTATTATGCATCTCCACATATTTCCACATTAACCAGGCATGTAATATGGAATTTTGTTGAAATTTAGGCCAATCGAACAATGCCATTAAATATATCACAATTTTAGACGATCAGAAATCTTACAGCGTTGTAGCAAATCTTCTAATTAGTAGTAATAGTACACACATCATTAAAACAATCCACATTCCACAAAATACCAGTGATATAAGTTTGTAATTTTACAACATTCAACAAGCTGTTTTATTATTCATTGTACTCTGTTCTCGTTTTTTCATTGGCTAAAAGCTTACGCATAATAAAGAATTATTGGATGAGGCTGAGCAGGATATCCAAAATTATTCAGACCTCTGTCTGAATAATTCTGGATATCCTGCGTAAGCCTAATCCAATCATTATTTTATTATTCATTCTGTAACACTAACGAACAAATTCTTGGATTGAAAACGTTGCAAAACGAGCACTAGCCATTGTGAACAATTCAAAACAAAACACAGCTCAACTCAAATTTTCCCCGCGTATTTGTAATTTCATGCAAAATACCGCTAGAATATCTCGGGCTCCGTCCAATTACCTCTACATATATCTGTTTCCGCTGAAAAATAGCGCGGGCACCTGCAAATACCGAGAATTATTATTCATTGTACTCTGTTCTTGTTTTTATTGGCTAAAACCCTATGCATAATTCTCGGTATTTGCATGTGCCCGCGCTATTTTTCAGCGCAAACAGATATCTGTAGAGTTATTCGACGGAATCCGAGATATTCCAGCGGTATTTTGCGTGAAATTACAAATACGCGGGAACTTTTTGAGTTGAGCTGTTTTTTTTATTAATTTTTGTTTGTTTTAAATTTTTGTTTGTATTCTTCGTTAGTGTAACTAATGAATGAATAATAAAATAATTATTGGATGCGGCTTACGCAGGATATCCAGAATTATTCAGACCTCGGTCAGTGTTATCCGCCTCAGCCTTCGGCTTCGGCGGATAACACTGACTTCGGTCTGAATAATTCTGGATATCCTACTCAGCCTCATCCAACAATACTTAAGAGTCACGGCATAGTTTCAATAAATATTGTCACTATATTTCAGACCTTTACATTTTGGTATAATCTTCTATTCAAAATGCAGGGAATACCATTTCATAGTTCCCAGAAATCTAAAATTTTCCGGGGTGAGTCTTCCCAGACCACAAATATGGCGTCAAATTGGTTTGCAACAGTCAGTGTTGCAATAAGGCTTTGGTCATTCCTCCACAATTCTTGCTTACGATCACGTGAGAGAACAGAGCGTGTGCTTCATGTAAGATCAGCCCCAGAATGTAGAAGTTGAATTCAATAAAGTGAAGTTGAAACAGTCAGGTTTTGCCCCCTCCCCAATGAAATTTGCTTCCTAGAGCACTAACAAGTGTGAATCAAGTTTAAGTGATATACGTACTCTAAAGTTCAGGATCGCTCATTAGCCAATGAGAAAGCGTAATGTTCTACGGCACTGGAAAAAAATTAATACTTACCTTCCCCAGTAATCGTAACAACAGTCTCCGTAGAGTTCACAGTTGCCGTCACAGTGGCAGTAAAGTGTGTTCGCCCTTGTCTCACTGCATCTGTTCAAACAAGATATTTTTTTTGGTTCACTCCGTACTTTTACTTTTCTATTTAGATTGGCGATTATTATTTTCATCACGTAACTACGGAATTCAGCATACATTTTCTTGTATTCTGTTGTCAATGGATTATCTGAAAACAAGGTGTGTCAATGTAAGTAAATTCAAATAAAACTTATCCTCAAATATGTAGAATGTTATTGCATGAAAATGGTTAATTATTCTACAATAAAAATTTATGATTGGTTAGAAATTGGTCGAAATTTTGAACTATTATGTTGACCAAATTGTCAATCACGCAAATCCACAACGAAGTGCGCATATCCAGGGCAAAATTAATCCTACAATGCCTTACGTTAATCTCAACATATGCTCAGATTTAAGAATCCCACAAACCTTATTTTTACGTTATACTATAAGTTTTATGAATTCCTAAGGGTAGATTGGTAGGGAGTAGGGCTAGTGTTGGGGTTAGTGGTAGTAAACTTTATTTTTACAGGGTAGCTCAATATCAGCAGCGGATGATGTTTTCTAAAGTGGCTATAGGCTCTGGAATTACCATTGTTGCTAATCTAAGAGCATTGACTGTAGATAACCTCTATAAGTTCAACCCCCATCGCATATACCCTTGCCGCGCCTGAGTTTTCCTTCGCCATTTGCATTCCGTGTGGGATTAATTTATCCTAGGTCATGTGCACTGCATGGTTGATTTGCGTGGTTGAAGACCATATTTCGGCCGCTATAATATATTTTTTTATATGTTTCGCATTTTTATATGTCTCCGCGCATGCCGCTTCGCGCATCTCTGATATGTGCCACCCTGGCATGTTCCCCTCTAAGATGACAAATACAAAAACATTCGACATCTTACTGGACTATATATATCCTTGGGAAAACGGAAAAATCCATATCTTTATTGCGTTTTTATTGAACAGCACCAAGCCACTCTGCACTTCTTTGGTTTTCAGGCTGTACGGTTAAAGGACATTGCAAGACAAAGATAATACTTTTTACATCAAGTATAGGACTTAGCTAGTCGGAATATAGTAGTTTGACGGTATTAAAGTGCTCGTAAGCCATTTTAAAAGTTGAATAAACCATCTAAAAAAAAAGTCGGGTATCCTATAACGTTATCTAAATCCCAGCGACGTAATAAAAACAGTATCAGTAGGTATAAGCAGTGCTTTCCCAACTTTTCGAGTGTTTTTATTACTTCACTATAGGGTTTCGATCACGTTATAGAAACCCGGAAACAATTTGTTATACTTCGGATAATTACGATATATAATGCTTTGATTTTATTTAATGCAAATTCGCATTAGTTAGTGACGTCATTCCGGTCTCCGTATCCTGATCGAGACCAGCGAGTTGACCAATCATAGCGTGCGAAAAGTAAAATAATTTTACTAGAAGTTATTATCGCAAGGGAAGTGCTGCCTAAAAAGCAATCGGAAGCCTAATTTTTGATAATATTTCCAAAACGAACCCAGGGATTGATTATATAAATTGTAACAGATATACTATAGTATGTACTTATTACACATTGTTTTCAATTGTTTTAATTATACTTAAATACAGCAGACTTAAATTACAAATAACTATCACTTATCTGAATATAATTGGCAAAACGTTTGACTGGTTACACAGTATACATACATTATGACTTAAACAAATTTCTGATAAATCACTGCAACTATAAATCATGCTTCTGTAATGTTGTATCAAAGCTGTCAGTGGCATAGCAAAGTGCTGACGAAATAAATCCCAGAAATGGTATGTAACAGATGTCTCTGGTATTGTTGATCCATTGTTTATATCGTCCATCTTTTATTGGAGTTCTTGTTCAGAATGCAATACTCTCTGCGATGTATTAGTTCATTGCACAGGTGCACGAATCCACATATAATGTAGTTGTCATTTGGGAATACCCCACTGCAACCACTGTATTTTATTTTCCCAAATAACTTGCGCACAAATAATTTCCATTGTCCACTGAGTTTTTACAAAGTTGAGGTAAATAATTTCTTGAAGACAGTTCCATATAATACAGTCACAGCTTGTACAGCTTTGTGCACAAATCCAGTGTAGAAATCACTGCGTAGATTATTTCATCAAATCCAAGACAGATGTTTGTAGTATGTGATCATAGCATAAACAGATGTAGTACAAAGTACTACAGTTTTAGTTTCCTTGTTGAAGGAAGTGATAATGCATTTTTATTGAGACAAACTGTTCATTATTATTTTGTTGCTACCAGACATTGCGTATAAGTATATGAACTCACACCAATATACACCTAAAATTCACAAACTAAACAATTTTATATCATGATATATTACGTCCACGGGTAATGACAAGTGATGTTGTGATGGCAAGAAATCGCAGAGCAGCATTTCCGTTTGGTGAGCGTTTACAAGAAAAATTAAGTACACAAATATCTTAATCGTCTTACTTTGACAAGAGAATACTTCCTTGCTGAAGGCAGAACAGATCGTTCATTCTTCACAGCGTTGACAAGTTCCGAACGGCAAAAGGTAGTAACTTTAATACACGTGATAAAACTTCTACGTCACAAAACGCCATAAAACTGAACAAATAAATATGTCGACGGTAATTTACACAAATCTAGATTTCGTTGACTATACCTAGGTCCGCAAAGAGATCTGCGCACGAGGACACAGCAACCCAAGTAAAGATTATTATTCTGTCTACAGCAACAATAAATGGAATTATAACCCTAGAAAAAGAATACAGTGTGGTGTTGAATCATTTTAGAAGATTAATTCATGCCATTAACAATAGACAAATACGATAGGCAATTAATTAACAGTGGTTTCCTTTAAATAGTAACATTTAGTTTGTTTAGGATCTCGCGTCTTATATGAGCGTGTCGTAAAATCATAAGCTGGTCCCTATTATGACATGTCATATTAATTTAGTCCGCCTAGCTGTCAATGCGCTCAGCTGTCAATGCGAGTGAATAAGCAATTCGTTCAATAAAAAATACACAAATGTTGTCTTAAAAGATAAGATATTGACTGATTTACTTTTTGATAAGAAATTGACATAATTGGTTTTTCTTTGCATCAAGCAGGAATCAGAACATACACTTTCAAAAATATTTTTCCCACGATATTAAATGCTGAAAAATAGCACTGCACAATTCACCATTTCACTCACCATAAGGATTGTTTGCATCGAGAATTGTCGTTAAGAGCATTAGACCACATAGTGTCACCTTCCTCATATCAATGATGCTGAAGATGCAATATTAACTGTTTGAAAATCTACAACAAATAAACAACAAATAAACCGTTATAATATATATAGTTATAAACTTAAAAATGATTGTTTGTGTATGGGCTTTCATGATGTGGAGCTTCTAGTCGAGGCATAAATCACAGCGTTTCCCTCCACTTCTGTATGCTTTTGCGTGTTTTATCACTTACCAATAGATTTTAAAAGGCCGATTTTTGCTTTTAAGTTCCCATACATGCTTAGATAGTTCTGTTTCGTTGCTGTACGCCTTGTCTTTTAAATATTTAGCGTGGTTTCTGTATCGTTCTTTGAAACTATTTTCCGTCATACCAATGTATTGTTTTAAAATCTATTGGTCAGTGATAAAACACGCAAAAGCCCACATCATGAAAAGAAGCTCCACATCATGAAAGCCCATAAACAAACTTTACTTAAAAAAAGATCGGAACTTGTTTCGAAATGCCGCCATCAATATAAGTTTAGCATTTCAAACAAACGCCGCGCGAAGAAAAAAGCGATGACTCATCAAGCCTCCCACGTACCATGACGCAAAGCCTACTATAAAATCAGGACCGCCTAATCCATTCCATTATTGCCTGAAGATCGCCTCGGCGTGAAACTCGGAGTAGCAAACCGAATCATTTTTTAAGTTTATAACTGTATCCGCTGTATCACTTAAGGTATTGAGCACTCTTAATGTGCGCATGACCGCTGATTGTCCCACAAGCGGTTGTCACCGGCAATCGCTTATGTATAATGAGTTCTCATGCCCATATCTAGATTGTACCAAGCTGCACTGATGAGAAACACGTGTCTGTAGATATTGTACTATATATATATATATATATATATATATATATATATATATACATATATATACATATATATACATATATATACATATATATACATATATATACATATATATACATATATATACATATATACATATATATACATATATTATACATATATATACATATATATATACACATATACATATACATATATACATATATATATATATATATATATATATATATATATATATATATATATATATATATATATATATATATATATATATATATATATATATATATATATATATATATATATATATATATATATACACATATACATATATATATATACACATATACATATACATATATACATATACATATATACATATATACATATATATATATATATATATACATATATACATATATACATATATACATATATATATATATATATATATATATATATATATATATATATATATATATATATATATATATATATATATATATATATATTATATATATATATATATATATATATATATATATACATATATATATATATATATATATATATATATATATATATATAGCTTGTATAGGGTAATGTGGACAGCAAAGACAGCAAACTTCTTATAGTCCTTTATTTAAAAAAAACGTTTCGGCCGTTCGGCCTTCTTCAGTTTAAAAATTACAAAAAATGTGTGACTATAAAGGCTAAATACAGGTTATTTATACTAGAAACGCGTTAGTAAATATACATAAATTATAATTAAAAAATATTTTAAAAATTTTTTCACGCCCAACTATTTAAATGAAGTATGTCAGAACAAAAGGCAAGAATTCAACTGCAAAACAAAATTAATATCACAAATAATGAATTCTGTTTTTCGACTTGAATTCACGCCTTTTGTTAAGGCCGTCAGGTTGCATAGTACGCAGTTGCGCTGTCCAATAAGCCTCCCGTGTAAGCAATTTACGATCTATCATGTTGTTGTCATTGATTTTTTCAATACAGATGAAACTGAAATCCGACAACGAATGTGGATTATTATTATAATGAATGGCCACTTCACAAGTCTTCTTATTAGTATTCATGGAAGACTTGTGATTACGGAATCGAACCTTAAACTGTGTAGAGGTAGATCCTACATATTGCACATTGCACTTCTGACAAGAAGCAACATAAATAACTCCAGCAGAAGTACAATTCAAGGTCTCTTTAATCTTGTAGGACCTACCTGTGGAAAAACTATAGTGAAACTATCCGCCTGATGGAAATAATGACTACATAAATCGCACTTCTTTGTGCATTCAAAACAACCCGGCTGTGTGGCCCGCAATCGCGGCCGTTCTTTAAATCGCGAAGGTGCCAAAATGTCCTTAAGGTTTTTAGTTCTACGATATGCTGGTAATAAAGACCTAGTAGGAAATATTTCTTTAAGTATAGGATTTGACAAAAGATGCACATGCGATTTTAAAATTCTAGAGATATTGGGAAGTTTCGGATTGTAATCTAGAATTAATGGAATCACTTTCCTCTTGGATTTAACTTTAGGTTTAAGTAGGACCGACCTCTGAATTCTAGAGGCCTTAAGAAATTGCTCATCAACAAGTTTGGAGCTATAGCCTTGAGATTTCAGATATTGTTTGTACTCATGACACCTACGCTCCAAATCTTCGCTAGATGAACAATTTCTATGGATTCTTAAAGCAACTCCATAAGGGATAGCATTCTTACATTGTCTAGGGTGACAGCTGTCAAATGGTAGATATAGATGACTGTCAGTAGGTTTAGCATAGATATCCGTAGAAATAAGCCCTTCCTTCAGATGTAGTGTAATGTCAAGAACATTCAGGCTCAACTTCGAATACACTAGTGTGAATTTAATAGTAGGATATAGAGAATTGATATACTCAGTAAACTCAAGAAGTTTAGGTAATCCAAATGTCCAAACATCAATAATATCATCTCTATATCTCCACCATAGGTTAGGCCTGATTGCTCCGCCAGTCTTGGCTAAAAGGTCCAATTCCCCCATGGCCAAATCTGCATAACTGCATGCGTTTTTAGGACCCATAGCAGTACCATGGGCTTGGACAAAGTGCGTGTTGTTGAATTCGCTGTTATTTGAGCAAAGGCAGAGTTCAACTGCTTCAACAATACACTCAGTAGAGGGAATCTTAACTTCACGAGAATCTAAAGCTTTTCTAACTGCAGAAATTCCTAACTGATTATCAATATTAGGGAACATAGCTACTACGTCCCACGACACTAAAATGGTATGGTCAGGGAGAGGTCCATTTATATTAAGCTCTTCAATTTTGTTTACTGAGTATATCAATTCTCTATATCCTACTATTAAATTCACACTAGTGTATTCGAAGTTGAGCCTGAATGTTCTTGACATTACACTACATCTGAAGGAAGGGCTTATTTCTACGGATATCTATGCTAAACCTACTGACAGTCATCTATATCTACCATTTGACAGCTGTCACCCTAGACAATGTAAGAATGCTATCCCTTATGGAGTTGCTTTAAGAATCCATAGAAATTGTTCATCTAGGTGTCATGAGTACAAACAATATCTGAAATCTCAAGGCTATAGCTCCAAACTTGTTGATGAGCAATTTCTTAAGGCCTCTAGAATTCAGAGGTCGGTCCTACTTAAACCTAAAGTTAAATCCAAGAGGAAAGTGATTCCATTAATTCTAGATTACAATCCGAAACTTCCCAATATCTCTAGAATTTTAAAATCGCATGTGCATCTTTTGTCAAATCCTATACTTAAAGAAATATTTCCTACTAGGTCTTTATTACCAGCATATCGTAGAACTAAAAACCTTAAGGACATTTTGGCACCTTCGCGATTTAAAGAACGGCCGCGATTGCGGGCCACACAGCCGGGTTGTTTTAAATGCACAAAGAAGTGCGATTTATGTAGTCATTATTTCCATCAGGCGGATAGTTTCACTATAGTTTTTCCACAGGTAGGTCCTACAAGATTAAAGAGACCTTGAATTGTACTTCTGCTGGAGTTATTTATGTTGCTTCTTGTCAGAAGTGCAATGTGCAATATGTAGGATCTACCTCTACACAGTTTAAGGTTCGATTCCGTAATCACAAGTCTTCCATGAATACTAATAAGAAGACTTGTGAAGTGGCCATTCATTATAATAATAATCCACATTCGTTGTCGGATTTCAGTTTCATCTGTGTTGAAAAAATCAATGACAACAACATGATAGATCGTAAATTGCTTACACGGGAGGCTTATTGGACAGCGCAACTGCGTACTATGCAACCTGACGGCCTTAACAAAAGGCGTGAATTCAAGTCGAAAAACAGAATTCATTATTTGTGATATTAATTTTGTTTTGCAGTTGAATTCTTGCCTTTTGTTCTGACATACTTCATTTAAATAGTTGGGCGTGAAAAAATTTTTAAAATATTTTTTAATTATAATTTATGTATATTTACTAACGCGTTTCTAGTATAAATAACCTGTATTTAGCCTTTATAGTCACACATTTTTTGTAATTTTTAAACTGAAGAAGGCCGAACGGCCGAAACGTTTTTTTAAATAAAGGACTATAAGAAGTTTGCTGTCTTTGCTGTCCACATTACCCTATACAAGCTACAAATATCGAAGCAGCGCTAGTATCCTTTTGGATCCTTCTATGGGGAGTTCATCGTTGGAAATTATAACCATTCTCTATTCATACTATATATATATATATATATACCCTTGTGGTAGTTTGAGTACTCTGGCCCTATACCGCTTCACGCTCTCTGGATGTGCGCATGACCGCTGTTTATCCCACAAGCGGTTGTCACTGGCAATCGTTTGTGTATAATTAGTACTCGTGCCCATATCTAGATTGTACCAAGCTACACTGATGAGCTGTGGAACAGCGAAACACGTGTCTGTAGATATTGTACTATTACGCTCCTTCACTTCGGTGTTGTTGAGCACTCTGTGAAGTTGGTGTAGGTGTCCTTTAGCGATAATGCAACGCCCACTACCCTTGTGGTAGTTTGAGCACTCTGGCCCTATACCGCTTCACGCTCTCTGGATGTGCGCATGACCGCTGTTTATCCCACAAGCGGTTGTCACTGGCAATCGTTTGTGTATAATTAGTACTCGTGCCCATATCTAGATTGTACCAAGCTACACTGATGAGCTGTGGAACAGCGAAACACGTGTCTGTAGATATTGTACTATTACGCTCCTTCACTTCGGTGTTGTTGAGCACTCTGTGAAGTTGGTGTAGGTGTCCTTTAGCGATAATGCAACGCCCACTACCCTTGTGGTAGTTTGAGCACTCTGGCCCTATACCGCTTCACGCTCTCTGGATGTGCGCATGACCGCTGTTTATCCCACAAGCGGTTGTCACTGGCAATCGTTTGTGTATAATTAGTACTCGTGCCCATATCTAGATTGTACCAAGCTACACTGATGAGCTGTGGAACAGCGAAACACGTGTCTGTAGATATTGTACTATATATATATATATATATATATTATATATATATATATATATATATATATATATATATATATATATATATATATATATATATATATATATATATATATATATATATATATATATATATATATATATATATATATATATATATATATATATATATATATATATATATATATATATATATATATATATATATATATATATATATATATATATATATAATATATATATATATATATATATATATATATATATATATATATATATATATATATATATATATATATATATATATATATATATATATATATATATATATATATATATATATATATATAAAGATAGGAAATCCGTGTTCTCTCTGTCTAAAATGTTTTGAAAGGACGTTTTGGTCAAGATAGTCTGACCTTCTTCAGCAACTAAAATACATTTAGCTAATAAACTGCTGTTATATATTGTGAAACTAAAATATTCACGACTTAATTATGTACATCGCGATTACGTTGAAGAATTTCATTCACATCTAAGCTCTGGAAATCCGCATATCCAGTTTATCCGAGAAAAAAATAGATCACTTTCTCTTCTGGACACCATTGCTACACGTCAAGAATGTGGCCATATAGAAATGTCAGTACTATATAGGAAACCTACAAATGCAGATAAATATCTCGACATTAAATCCGCTCACCGTTTTCGCTTTTTAACTGAGCTGTTATATAGTAGCTATCAGTTACAAAAATATTTTCGTTGGTATGTCAGGGGCTGTTAATCAAGTTTTCATTAGATATGTAGAATGAGTTCTTAGAGTCAGTACTTCAAACGATATCGTTGTCGGAACATTATACATTATGTCTGGAGAAAAAAAAATGCGAGCCTGTCAATAAGTTCGTCACGAAATCAGCTGATGCGGTAACAAACATATGACTATGACCTAATTTCGTGCGAGGCTATTGACAGGTTCGCAAGTTTTATTTTATATACTAGAAATACGTATACGCAACAACCCCTCGCCCGCTTACTGTTTGAAAGTTTTTTTGCGTACAGTACTTCTTTTAGTTCTCACTTTCAGTTGTACTTGAATTAAATGATTGCGCATTCTATGTGGTGACGCAAGCATATGCTTGCGCGTGCGATTTCGTTGTAATTTGTTGACGTGTACAAATTATAATTTTGTAATTGTTGTTTTTACCAGTTCACGTGTACTGTAGTCACGCTCTGACAAAGTCCTGAGTACGGGACGAAAGCTCAGCAAATTTTATCTTTAAAATAAACATGGTGTATAGCTGCAAACTTTTGATTTTATTACAATTGCACATTCATTTGCCAAACAGAATAGACTTTCAGTGGACAATATCTCCGAGAGCTTTCTGTTGTTCGAATTTAATTGTTTCATAGGACATCAAAATAAATAACTAAATACATTAATGGTAATAGTTAGTATAAACAGACACTATTGGCTGTTGAAGGAAGAAAGTGTTTACTAATTGGACACATATTAGGGATTCTACCCTGATTGTTGGTGTGGACAGATTATACCTGTATGCAGTAATTTGATCATTCTACCCACATTGGACTACTGCGATGTGGACCTGGCAGGGGATGTGGATGATTTAATATTGATTTATCTTGAGAGGTATCAATGCAGAACAGGGAAACTGATCTTTCCTAACTCGGGACTTGAAACTGATTGGTTAATATAGAAACCCTAGAATTGGTACATATTGTAATCCCCTCGCCCGGCGCGAAGCGCCGGCCGAAGGCCGAAGACCTGAGGGCAGGGTGCTAATATCGACCGGCGTTTAGTCCCTCACACGGATTCCTAGCCATTTCCAGAGTCACATTTAGTTTATTTGTTTAGAAAAGGGGATCAACGGCCCAACCTCGTCCTCAGGTGCGAAAAAGTCCTTATCGTTTAAACTTTAACAAAAAGTTCATAAAATGCAGTGTTCAAAAGATACAGTATCATTGGCGGGAGATGACAAGTTCGTAAATGGCGTTAAAGGTAAACCCGTTTTCCCTTTTTTGATGCTGTTAGTAATCAGTTTACAACTCGGTTTACAAAGATATTTTGCAAATATGTCCGAGTATTCAGGCTTTCATTTGATATATAGCATAATTGCTAGAGTTAGTAGTTCAAAAGATATCGTCGTCGGAATATCTAATATATTTATCAGAGTTTGTGAATCCAATCCGAGCTTTTTAAAGCTGTTTCCTGCTGGCAATCAGTCCCATGGCTTCATTAGATATGTAGAACTGGTGTAAATACGAAGCGACGAGGGCAATTTGTGAAACTTTGAAAACACAAGTGAAATTAAACCTTAATTTTACGAGGAACCATGTGATTACCTGTTGGCTGTTAGTGTTAATCATATAGAGGGCAAAATTTCATTCATAAATAAGTTAGCTACGCACATCAACAACCGTCAACATGAGAAAGCCTGCCAAATGTCAAAACCAAGCGTGAAAAACAACTATACAAACCACTGAAAGTAAACGGTACATTACAACCAACTCTGTTGAGTTATAAACATTGACTAAGAAAATTTTACAGGAGAGCTTGGATTTACAAGTAAAACACCAATCAGGTACAAGTAATTTTGCCCAGAATTTAGGAAAAATGCTCTCCTCATTAGTCAATTATATTCGAGTAATTTTGCCCTCTATATGATTAGCCTATTTACTGTACAGTACTGGTAGTTTAGGGTACAAAAACATGCAGACTATAGCTGTGTTTACAACATGGGACTGGACTACAATTTTGTAGTATAAACAAGCAATTACTGTATACTGGTTAGTGGTAATATGTGCACTGCACTGCTGTAGTGAGTAAGGGAGAGCTCGGAGTAGACAGACAATAAATGGATGAGCGTCAAGCTCATATCCTCAGAAAAATGATTCTGAGTTACAATGATGTATATACTGATTCTATTGATATATGTTCTATGCGGGTTGAATTTACTACAGCAGTTAACACATTAAAATTACTGATGTATAGTAACTGCCGCATAGGCACTTATATAATTTGAACCAGTAGGGTTAGAGTCACCAGTAATCAGAAGGGAATGATTTTTCTGAGGATATGAGCTTGACGATCGTCTACCGGCTGTATGTATTGTATACTGGTCTGTATTCCATAAACAATCTGTGTTTACTCTATCCATTATGAAACATGTTAGGCCTACAGTAGCTGGCCTAGTGGGCCATAACTTATTGTGTCTAGGCTTGGACAACACTGGTCCCAGACTTGCAATGTAAAATACATGTACAGCTTACCGGTATAGGATTATGTTGACATTGGGATGTTGACACTGATCACTATGTCAGCAGAAATTGTTGGGAATCGGATTGAACAAGTACTGTATCAGCTAGATCATTGTCAACAAGCAGGCTATAGGCATGTTGTCCTGAATATATAGGTTTTATGCCATGCTTTGTTGCACATACATATGGCTTTTGCATTAATGACCATCAAAATATGATATATGCTTTAGGCATTATTAAATAATAATTATAATACAATAATATTTATACAGGATAGCCCCTTCAATGATAACACTGGTATCAATGGCAGTCTTATTTCCTAACAAATTAAAGTTATTGCAAATATAAAAACATAATTCATATATGTTCAGTACAATGTTACAAAAACTAATTTAGTCATTATTTATGTTTAGTCAAAAATTATAAGTCAATTAAGGCAATTGATAAGGTGCAAAAACATCATTGATATGAAATTAGTTCTTTATATATGATATGAAAATGCCTTCACAGAATTTCTTAACTAGCATTACACAATGTAACTTTCTTCTAATTACAAGAGGTACCAATCCTAGGGTTTCTATTAACCAATCAGTTTCAAGTCCCGAGTTAGGAAAGATCAGTTTCTTTGCTCTGCGTTGAGACCTCTCGAGAGACATCAATATTAAGTTATCCACATCCCTGCCAGCTCAACATCGCAGTAGTCCAATGTGGGTAGAATTATCAAATTGCTGTATATAATCTATCCACACCAACAATCATGGGAAAACCCTAATATGTGTCTTAGTAAACCCAATTTGAATGGGCCCTATATATTTGCACTATGTATGCACCCGGCCTATGATAAAGATGCACTTTCTTCCTTCAACAGCCAATAGTGTCTGTTTATACTAACTATTACCATTAATGTCTTTAGTTATTTATTTTTATGTCATATAAATTCAGACAATAGAAAGCTTGCAGAGATATTGTCCACTGAAAGTCTATTCAGTTTTGCAAATGAATGGGCTATTATCTAATTCAAGTACAACTAAAAGTTAGTAAGAACTAAAAGAAGTACAGTACTGCGCTATACAAGTTTCAAACAGTAAGCGGGCGAGGGGTTGTTGCGTATACGTATTTCTAGTTATAGAACTAATATCTATCATCATATCTAAAGACACATGTTTTCGCACCTTATCAATTACCTTAATTGACATCTTCAGCATATACAACTTTTGAGTTAAATTAAATTAGCTTTTGTAACATTGTACAATGCACTGTATATATATGAATTATGTGTTTACATTTGCAATAACTTTAATTTGTTAGGAAATAAGACTGCATTAATACCAGTGTTAGCATTGAAGGGGCTATCCTGTATAAATATTATTGTATTATTATTATTATTAATAATAATAATGCCTAATGCAGTCTGCAGATATCATATTTTGATGGTTAATACAAAAGCCATAAATTATGTACGTCCAACAAAGCATGGCATAAAAAGCTATATAATCAGGACGACCCATTGCTTATAGCCTGCTTGTTGACAATGATCTGACATAGTGAGTGTCAACATATCCAATGTCAACATAATCCTATACCGGTATAAACTGTACATGTATTTTACATTGCAAGTCTGGGACCAGTATTGTCCAATCCTATTATCAGACACAATAAGTTATGGCCCACTAGGCCAGCTACTGTAGGCCTAACATGTTTCATAATGGATGGAGTAAACACAGATTGTTTGTGGAATACAGACCAGTATACAATACATAGACAATCGTCCAGCTCATATCCTCAGAAAAATTATTCCCTTCTGATCACTGGTGACTCTAACCATTTGAGCCATCGAGACTCAGATGGAGAGAGGTAACAATGATCTACTGATGATTCAAATGATATAAGTGCCTATGCGGTAGTTACTATACATCAGTAATGTTTGAATGTGTTAACTGCTGTAGTAATTCAACCCGCAGAGGACATAATGTAATCAGTATATAAATCATTGTAACTCAGAATCATTTTTCTGAGGATATACGAGCTTGACGCTCATCCATGTATTGTCTGTCTACTCTGAGCTCTCCCTTACTCACTACAGCAGTGCACATATTACCACTGACCAGTATACAGTGATTGCTTGTTTATACTACAAAATTGTAGTCCAGGCCCACTGTACAGTAAATAGGCTAATCATAAGGCCCATTTACACGACAAGCGTTTTGGGCACGGCACTCTTAAAATTGGGCACACGGGCCTATAATTTAAGGCACGGCACTCTTGATTTTTGTCGTGTAAACACTAACGGCTACGGCACCGCGTGCCAAAAAAAGTAGGCGGGCCGAGACCATCTCTGGAGGTAGTCTCGGCCCGCCGAAAGATGGGCACGGGTGCCTAAATTTTATCTGCACATGCGCAAACGGTCTTTGCACAACAATTCAAGATGGCGTCTTCGAAAAACAGAGGCAAAGTGTGGAGAGACGAAGCTACAACAACCTTAATAGATTTGTGGTCCGAAGAAACTATTTAATTCTCATTCGAGAATTGCAAAACTTCAAAAGAGTTCAGTGAGGTGTACCGAAGTTTACAGGTATGTTGTAATATTTTTCGCTTTAATTTCTCGTCTGGAGTTTGAGTTTTCTAATAGTACAAAATATATTTAGGTACAGCTACACCAAAAAGGATTTGATACCTTTACACTTAAAGAAGTCGTTAACAAAATGAAAAAATTAAGGCAAAAATACAAACCGGAGTTTAAAAGTACGCTTGCTGTAATAGTAATGTTATACCAGTCTTGCTATTTGCTATTTACATGTCACTCGTGTAGAACCCTGTACCTGTATATTTAATGAGTGAGGGGGTACTCTTTTATCAATTTATCATGGGTTTTAAACATAAGGCATTTTCAGAATTGGCCCATATTTTGGTGTTATTCAAGGGTAAATATGTTGCCCCATACTAGGATAAATATATCACAAAAGATGTTAATGACTTACTGGTAATTATTTCAAATTAGTACTAACTATTAGTCTTGTATGACAAATTGGGTTTATCCTTAAATGCTTAATTATTTTTGTTTGGAACTTTACTACAGTATATTCATTTCAATTTTATTTATTTTAAAACAATTTTTCAAAACAATGTTGGTATCATAACTGTATGGTCAGAAAGATTGTAGTTAGGTCCCATAAATCCTGTTTACAGTTTTTCATGACCATAATCGGTCATCTATCTTGAGATTTATTAAACGATCCATCCCATCATATATTTGTTACAGTCAATGAACTTGTGAAAAAGTATGGGCAAGGAGAAGTCACCACAGAGCAATGTAATATTTGTGGTTTTGAGCAAGAAATGCACTCAAGTGGAGTTCATGAAACTGAAGGAGGCTCCCTCAAAGTATATGCTGCAGATGATGCATTAATTTGTCCCAACTGTAATAGAGATGAACCAGGAGGTACAGTTAGAACTACTTGATTTGGGATTTTGGGGTCACAGAACTGAACATAATTCAGCATTAGGCCACATAAAAAAAATAGTTGGTTAGCGTCCTCGCCCGCCCACAAAAAGGGCCCGCTCAGGATTTATTTTTTTTTATTTAAAAAAACCCAACTTTTATCGACCATAAAAACAGTAGAAAACCATGAACTTTCGTTACTTTCGTCCTGCGCGCCGTGTTAATCTGCTAGAAGTCTGGTATCCCCCGTAGCGCATGCGCTATGCATTCAACTTTTATTAAATATATGCAAATAAAATTTATGAAATGCCATTTGTGGTCACCATAATTAAATTTACATAACTTTAAAATTCTATAACTTTATGTTTCAGATTTCAACAATTTGAAGAAGAAAGGTTGAAAAGGGAACATCAATTCAAATCCAAGCAAAGAGAGGAAGAGAGGAAACATGAACTGGACATGATGAGACTATTGTTGGGAAGTCAACATACACCAGTTAATGCTATGCCAGCTGATTTGCAACCAAATACTTATCCCATTGTCCAGATGGCAAACTCTACTTACTTTGACTTGTCATAAAAACTGTTACTGGTATTCAAAACCTTGTTTGAGATTTCCATAACTGTTAAACAATCTGAGATATTTTTTTCCTGTTGAAGGTTATAAAGTTGACTTCATTTGTCAGGGAGTAGTCATTAATTATATTAGGAGCGAGGTTGTCAAATGTAAAAAATAAGGGTCAAACAATATTTTTGACCCTCCTCAAGAATAAAGGCAAACTTCCATGACCCCTTTTCATAACAGTCAATCTTGGCTTATCATAAATAATGACCATTCCCTTAACAAGACTGTTAATGTACAATGTTAAGTTGATATTTACATGTGTATAATTTATTTAAATATAACACACAATATAAAGCTGTTTTGAGAATATTGGCTATGTATCTGATAGAACATAATTCAAGCAAGAAAAACAGTGTTATGAATTAAAGTACTCTGCCAATGCTGCACGAATATCAACAGCATCCCTTTCAATGATATCATCACATATTTCAAACTCAGCTGGTTCTTCAATACCTATATTGTTCACTTGCCATAAAGAAAGAAATTTGTTGTTTTGAATTTCACATATGTTATCAGGATGCACGAGGCTGTCACCACTGTAACAAGAGGAGATACCTCCATGTCCACGCGCTTGGAAAATCTGATAAACCTGCCCTTCCATCTCCCAAATGTATTCTCGACAGTCATCCTGGCCCGACTTAAGCAGTAGTTAAACTTTTTTTCAATATTGGGTGTGGCATTGTTTACAGGATATGGCTTCATCAACCAAGGCAGGAGAGGATAAGCAGGATCTGCAATTATAACTGGAGACATATTCTGCCCACATATGTCTCTGTTAGGATAGCCTGGAAAAAGTTCATTTGCATTTCCCTTCTTAAAAATCGACGAGTTTGTGAAAAACTCTCGCATCGTGAACACTCCCAGGCCAACCAACCACAATGTCTCGGAACAGGTAATTGTAGTCCACCACAGCCTGCATGATAATGCTGTGGTACCCTTTTCTGTTCACATAGTCTGTATGGCTCTCATGTGGGGCGTGTATGGGAATATGCATCCCATCTACTGCACCTGCACACATTGGAAATTCCCATTCCTTCTCGTAACCCTGGATAACGTGAACAAGGTTCTCTCCACTTGGAAAGGATATCGTTGACAATAATCGTTTTGTAATAGCCTGGCACACATCCTTAATACAACTGCAAACAAACGACGGTGAAACTCCAAATAAGTTGCCAATAGTCCTGTATTCTGATGTAGAGGCGAGATAATACAACGTAAGTGCCAATCGACGCTTTGCAGTGACAGCTTGTCGCATTGCTGTATCGTGGCGAGTTAT
Organism: Chrysogorgia sp. JL179-B06; assembly: GCA_035772405.1. Taxonomy (NCBI): domain Eukaryota; kingdom Metazoa; phylum Cnidaria; class Anthozoa; order Scleralcyonacea; family Chrysogorgiidae; genus Chrysogorgia; species Chrysogorgia sp. JL179-B06. The sequence continues at coordinate 2,267,761 of JAYKKM010000522.1, forward strand.
ATCGTCGTCAATCTTATGGAGAAGGTATACAAATGTCCCCCTTGTAACTCTTAAATTTGCATACCACTGCTCGTCATTGAAAGTCAATTCTACCATATTAAACCAAGCCAATGAATGAGGATGCATCCATATTTCTCGCGAGCGTAGTGGTGTTTTACATGCTAAAAATGCTTGTATAAATTCACGTCGTCGCCGTCTCAATGCCCAGAAAGTTGGTCCAAGTAATCGCCTATGGTTTTCATCCCTCATCTCCACGTTCCTTCTTTTCTTTTTAAGAATATTGTACCACATCATCGCTTTGCGAATTCGACTAACATCCGCCATTTTGAATATACCCGCGCGAAAAAATGTTCGCCGCTGACAAAATTGTGAATGGGCTCAGAAATGTTGGGGTGCCCATCAAGAAATAACCATTAAAAAATGGAACAACATTTAGCCGTGTAAACGACAAGTGCCGTGCCTTAAATTATAGGTCCGCGTGCCCAATTTTAAGAGTGCCGTGCCCAAAACGCTTGTCGTGTGAATGGGCCTATATATAGAGGGCAAAATTACTCGAATATATAAATTGGCTAATGAGAGCATTTTTCTGAAATTCAGGGCAAAATTACTTATACCTGATTGGTGTTTTACTGGTAAATCCAAGCTCCCCTGTTCTCTTAGTCAATGTTTAACTCAACAAATTTGGTTGTAATGTACCGTTTACTTTCAGTGGATTGTATAGTTGTTTTTCACGCTTGGTTTTGACATTTGGCTGACTTTCTCATGTTGTTGATGTGCGTATAGCTAACTTATTTATGAATACATTTTGCCCTCCATATGATTAAGTTAACATGGTTCCTCGTAAAATTAAGGTTTAATTTCACTTGTGTTTTCCAATGGTATATAAATGAAGCCCTGGGACTGCCAACAGGAAACAGCTTTAAAAAGCTCGGATTGGATTGACAAACTCTGATAAATATATTAGATACTCCGACGACGATATATTTTGAACTACTAACTCTAGCAACTTATGCTATACATCAAATGAAAGCCTGAATACTCGAACATATTTGCAAAATATCTTTGTAAACTGATTAATAACAGCATCAAAAAAGGGAAAACGGGTTTACCTTTTGACGCCATTTACGAACTTGTCATCTTCCGCCGATGATACTGGATATTTGAACACTGCATTTTATGAACTTTTTGAACACAAATCTTCATTCACCGTATTATAACCCGACAAAACATATTATATGTACATATTATATGTACTTTTCGTGTTTAAATATCTCGTTAAATATAAGGACTTTTTCGCACCGCGAAGGCCCTGAGGACGAGGTTGGGCCGTTGATCCCCTTTCCTAAACAAATAAACTAAATGTGACTCTGGAAATAGCTAGGAATCCCGTGTGAGGGACTAAACACCGGTCGATATTAGCACCCTCGCCCTCAGGCCTTCGGACGGCGCTTCGCGCCGGGCGAGGGGATTATTATTTGGTCATGTCTTGTATAGATCACTTCTGAGTCTGATTTTGTTGTGTTCATTTAATGCAATAATCTAATATTAAGATAATTGTGTAAAAGCTCTGTTGATAATATATACTGTAGAGTACATACTGATATAAAATATTTTAACACAGCCTTCCTGGACATCTTATATATAGGATTATTACTAGCTAGATATAGCATGAATATTGCATGACATTCTCATTCAAGGAAAAATGCTAGCAATTAAACAAGTGCTTGTGTCAGTTCAGCCAACAAGCAGCTAAAGGGCATATATCATCCTGAATAGGTTGATGTTGTGATATAAATTAGGTACTGTACATGCATGATTGTTGTGCTTTTAATTGTTGCATAGGCATATGTAGATCTTAGAAGTGTAAACATTCACCTATAAACCTAACACTCTGGGTTTACCTCATCCGTTATGGCACATATTATGCCTGGCCTGGAATGTAATAATAATAATAATAATAATAATAATAATAATAATAATAATAATAATAATAATAATAATAATAATAATAATAATAATGGAAACTTTATTAAATGACTTTTTAGATAATATACAACTGTAAATCTCGCTTATTTAAGGTAACTTACAATCGGCTACTTGAATCAACACTAACAATATATAACTAATAACTATATATAACAACATAAAACAAATATATAGCGCAATAATTTTAAAAAGTTAGCAGTTAGGGATTTGTCCATTCCTTGTTTCGGAAACAGAATATGTAATATAGGTGGTTCTGATTGCGATCGTCGTCATTCTCTTAATACAATATTTTTGGTGAGTCTTGTCAAGACTAAGATCAAATAATAATAATAATAATAATTATAATAATAATAATAATAATAATAATCGCAAAGCGAGGTCTTATTTTTTGGTTTCTGCCGGTTTCACTAATATAAGTTTGCTGGCAGTCGGCGCATTTGAACTTGTAAACTGCATCCTGTCTTCCATGAGACTGTACTGTTTTTTCTTTCAAGTTAGCCAGTATATGTTGCAAAGTAGTCATAGGTTTGTGGGCTACACGTATGTTGTAAGGTCGTAAAATACGTGGAATAGTCTCTGATGTACCTTTAATGTATGGTATTATTGCTGTTGTTACCGTTATACTGTTGTTGCTCTCGTTGGTCTCGTTGATATTGACGCGCCGAAGATAGTCGTTTTCATTGGGCAGAGTTTCGGGTGAATCGCAATTAAGTTGTGGTGCTCGTCTTGCCAAAGTCTTGATGGTTGTTGCTTTGTGTACCGTTGGGTTGTAAGATGATTCGTCCAGTAGTCTATCAGTAAGTGTTGGTTTTCTATAAACACTATAGTCCTTAGTTTGTTCTTGTCACGTGTTACCAAATATAATATCAATATCAAATATAACATAACAAATAACAAAATAACACCCAAACGAATACCAACCGAGACTATTTTATCGAGCGTCGAAGCTGCCTTAGCGTAACAACGAGACATACCATAGACAACGAAAGATGACATAAGAAGTAGAGCGGCTTCCGCCACATTATCTGCCTCAATACGTGACGATAACTTAAGGGAAGACGAAGAAAATCATTGAAACGACTTAAAAACGACGATAACATCGTGGTACTGCCCATCATGAGACAAGGACGCGCTATGAACAAAACAATAACTACGACAAAATGGACGCTCTAGTTAACGATAAACAAACGTACGAAAAACTCAAACAATATCCAACGCCATGACTCCAACGCAAACTCAACAACAAAATTTTGTCACTAAGAAAGACAAACGCTGTTGACTTACAAACTTACAATCGGCTCAGATGTTCAGTGCCGCGACCACCTAAACTGTACTAACAACTTTACTTCAACCACTAACAAACAAATCACAATACAAACTTGAATCTACCGAAAATTTATCAACGCTATCAATATAGTAGAAATACCAAACGACTTTAAACTTTTGTCTTTTGATGTGAAATAACTGTTTACCAGTGTTCCACTTCAACTGGCTATACAATGCATGAAACTTATATGGAACGATCCGCCGACGCATTTCCTTTACCCGCTGACGACATAATTGAATTATTTACGCTTTGTTTGACAACCACTTATTTTCAATATAACGGCACACACTACAAACAGTTACACTGGACAGCTATGGACAGTGGCGGAAATTGTGGTGGGGTGCGGGGAGGGGGTGTGGGTGGAGGGGCAACCGCCCCACCACCTGTCGTCAAATCGCTAATTTCTCGGAAATTTTAACTTTTTGTCGTAATTTCGGAAATACTTAAGGAATATATTACTTAAAATGGGAAAAATGTCACAGAAGCAACTTCAGACCCATCCATACGTGGCATATGGTACTATACAGACTAAATCAATAAACGTTGATATAGTGATCGATATCGTCGAAATATGTCGAAAAGTCTAAAGTGAATGCCCGTCCTGCAACAGAGTATTCGACAGCAATTACATGCGCAAAAAAGGTTAAACACGTTTTGTCCATTTTTTTGTGCAAAAAAATTGGTTATGTAGCGAATAAACTTGTCGGAAATTTAAGAGGCTTTGCCCCATCACCGAAAAACGCGAATTTCCGCCGCTGGCTATGGAATCTCCAGTATCAGTAAGTTGTAGTTGCTGAGATTGTGATGGAAGCCATAGAGGAACGCGCACTCACAACCTACAAATAACATTACCTTTTTGGTTTCGCTACGGTGACGACACCATTACTGCTCTACATGAAGACGACGTCGACGATTTTCAAAAACGTGTTAACGAACGGAACTGTGACATACAAGAAATTGAGGAGAATTGAGCTCTTCCTTTTCTATGTTTGGTATGTATCTATGTTTCTTTTTTATTTTTACTGTTTGGTAACACGTGACAAGAACAAACTAAGGATTAGTGCATTGGCGAAACTATCCCTTTTTCTTTGGGGTCTAACCACTTTACGTTAACCGACTATCTAACCACCCCCCTCCATACTACGCCAACTACCATTATCAATCAACAAACGCATCAACAAACTCTCATGCGACAAACGAACATTCGACGCTGCCGCACCGCTCTACAACGACGCCTTAAAACACAGCAATTTTGACACAAACCTCACATACGAACCACCCGCGCAGAACGGAAACGACTACCCTAACTATAATCAACAACGAAAACGGAACAGACAACGCAACGCTATTTGGTATAACCCACCTTTTAGTAAGAACGTTCAAACGAACATATAGGGCGAGACTTTCTATCACTACTTGACAAATAT
>JAYKKM010000522.1:2277500-2310000 GCA_035772405.1 Chrysogorgia sp. JL179-B06
AATCGCAGGGTCGCGGGTTCAATTCCTACCGGAAGGCCGCTAAGTTGCATTTTTCGCAACTGGTCCCGGTTTGGTCTTAAAATGTATGTATTCCAACACTCGAAATTTTCCTTCACCATAAATCCTTTCAACATGTAGTTTGATCGAGTGAAATGCCAAATATTACCTATAATATATCCAGAATCTTATCCCGGCATTACCACCATATATATACAGAACTCGTGACTAGGCTCTCGGCAACGGCTTCCGTAGCTCAGTGGTCAGAGCACTGCACTAGCAATCGCAGGGTCGCGGGTTCAATTCCTACCGGAAGGCCGCTAAGTTGCATTTTTCGCAACTGGTACCGGTTTGGTCTTAAAATGTATGTATTCCAACACTCGAAATTTTCCTTCACCATAAATCCTTTCAATATATATATATATATATATATATGTATCAGTATCGTAGAGAATGAGAGAATATATCTTCGGCTGTCGAATATATTGTTTTGCCATATAGACTAGATACATTATTTATTCTTGACTTTTGATTATAGTCTCAATATTCCTTCGCCAGCTTTTTGGAGTAATTTATTTAAATATAATTTATTGAGTTGTTTATAGGGAAGGAAAAACTGCAACTTTAATGAAAATTGTGAAAAATACAAAAACAAAGAGATATAACGCTCACCTTTCAATCAGAGAAACTGTCTTTTTCTTCCTCTATTGAACTTTCGAGGGTTTATGTTGTCTGATGTTTGTGTTTCTGTGCGGCGTGCTTTATAAACAGTTTGTGTTTGCATATAATCGCTACTATCGCTCAAAAATAAACTCAGCGATCATATGTCTGAAACCGCCCAATTATAAACGCTACAATCGCCAGGATCGCCGAGTTTATTTTTGAAATGAAAACACAAGCTGTTTATAAATACAGACAAAGACTTTCCAAAAGTTCAATAGAGGAAGAAAAAGACGCTCTCTCTCTCTGATTGAAAGTAAGCATGATTGCAAATCTTTGTATAGTTTTGACCTTTTAAACAGTTACTTCCTTTGATTCGTTATAACCATAACAACTCAATAAAATGTATGTATTTACTGTAAGTAAATTACGAAAAACTGGAGGAATATTAACGGATATGGGTAACAAAAAATAAGTACCTTTTATATCAAAGTATGTGACTCAGTAAATAGCCGGAATATAGTAGTTTAAGGTTGTAAAAATGCTTTATAAATAGCTTGTTTCCATAATCGTTTACCATGGAAATCGCACGTGTGCTCAGTAATTATGTCGATTGCAACGATAATATCAAAATATACTAATAAACGTTGCAATCGCAAGGATCGCTGAATTTATTTTTGAGCGATCCTGTAACGATTGTAAATGGAAACACAAGTTGTTTATACTCGGTTACGCTCTCTCTCTCTCTTTCATTGAAAGATATAAGCGTTATTACAAATCTTTCTATTTCAGTTAAATTTCCGTGACTTCGTTATAACTATAACAACTCAATGAAATGTATTTAAGTGAATTACAAAAAACTGGAGAAGGAATATTAACGGCTATTGGCAACAAAAAATAAGTATGTATATCAAAGTATGCAACTCAGTAAATATTAGGAATATAGTTGTTTAAAGGTTGTAACTAATGCTTTATAAACAGCTTGTGTTTCCTTATAATCGCTACGATCGCTCATCAAATGCAGCCTTGGCTAACTCGTGGATGGTAATAGGGTCACGGATCGTTAGTATACATCCAAGGAGCTTTTGAGTCTAGGTTTCATAAAGAAAACAATGGAGAGCGATATTCATTGAAAAATATTTATTAAAATTTGGTTACTTTTAGTGTACTGCGCCTTATAAGAACACTCAAAAGCGTTCTCAAAATGCTGGAAATGTCATTTCAGAGGATAATATTATACACTGATACTTCTGTCGACTATTGTGGTTAATTTAAAATGTTCCTGTTTTTAACCTATTTCGCTGAGGAATAACAATGAAATAACAATTATGCGTTATAAAATAAACAATCTCGCATATTTCAGTCGGGCAAGTTATTCAGCATCCCCGCAAAATTTTGCCAGCACGCCAATCGACTATAGCTAAGTCATCTACATCGATATGAAAAGGGGTTATTTTCATTGCATGTCCTTTAATGGACCAATAAAGTCAAGCTGGCTTTAGGCTTTACTATTCCTTCGCTTTTTTAATTTAATTTAATACACTTTATTGAGCTGTTTTGGAAGAAAAAAACAGTTTAAAGAAAACTATCAAAACTACATGGAGACGAAATCATGCTCATCTTTCAATCCTTCTCGTGCTTTATAAACAGTTTGTATTTCGTTATAATTGCTAAGAACACTCCGATAGTTCAAAAATAATCTACTCAGCTACCATACGGAAACCATGTGTTCAGCGACAGTGGCGGAAATTGTGGTGGGATGGGGGGCAGCCGCCCCCCCCACCTTTCGTCAAATTGCCAATTTGTCGCAAATTTTCAAATAAAATTTATATATATATATATATATATATATATATATATATATATATATATATATATATATATATATATATATATATATATATAATTGCCAATTTGTCGGAAATTTTCAAATAAAATTTGTTACTTAGCAACCAAACTTGTCGGACATTTTGGGAGGCTTTGTCCTACCACCTTAAAACGTGAATATCCGCCACTGTTCAGCGATCTTGGTGATTGCAACGTCGTTTATAATATTAGAGAATTTAAATCTTTCTTGTCCTGCTGAAAAACATCCAAAATTGAACCACCTATTTGTTCTATTGATATCTCTGGAAATAACTAATATAACTGTTGTGAAGCTATATATTTTCTGAAAGCCCGATAAACGGCCGGTTTTACCAATGCTTTTAATTTCCCAAACAAGAAATATTATGCGTAGTATCCTTCGTTATCCACACTGTTATTTTCAACGAGTAGTTTTAACTCTTTTAAGAGGATCAAAGTTAACTCCATGCGGGTGAGTTATTTTGCAGGAGTTAACTATTTTAACTCTCCTTTTTGGAGTACCGTATCTGAAAGTTATCCCTTACGCCGGAGTTAACCGTCTCAACTGCGATTACACTAACTCTTTTAGAGGAGTTAAAAGTTGTCGGAGTTATTTAAACCCTATTTTGGGGATGAATTCCTGAGATAATATCTCAATCATAACAAACACGATCAAACAACAATTTTTATTTTTGTGTTCTTTATTTCTGTTTTATTAAATAATGTAATGATAATTTTTAATACAGACCGCTAAGGCCCGGTTCAATCGTTGAATTCTCATTCTTCCGAACTTAATTCAGCGAGTCAAGATCATGAGAAGTTCGACGTTTGAATCAATTAAGTTCGACTCGAGCTGTTGAGAATTTCGACTTCGTTTGGTTGATAGGCTCGACAACTAATTCAAACGTCATACTTCTCATGAACCGAATCTACGGCCGAGTATTTTTACAAGTTTCGGAATTCGGATGTGTTTTAAAAATGGTAAAATGCCCGGCAGTATTATCGCACAAACCACTCAATCAAATGGGATATTTATTATTTTGCTTGTATTTTATGATTTGTAAATTATTTTCAAAGCCATTAACATCTATCTGCGGGGGTTATACGACAACTTGACAAAGAAGCCAGCAAAATACTTGAATCTGATTGGAGAAAAATTACAAACAGAGAAAACCTGTCAACGAAATTTTAATTTTTAACTGCCTCAGCAAAGAAAGTTCGAAGCAATGTGGAGCCTCAAAAGCATTACAAATCAACTGTAAAATGTATAAATAATATGGCAGAAAAGTACGTTGCTTAAAGTTATTCTTCGCTGTTGTCCAGAACTTGAATCGCCTAATTCGTGGCGAATCTGACGACTGGTCGAAACTTGAAGAACCAGAACCGACTTCGGGCAAATGGCCAGGAGCAGTCCTGAGCACATGTTGATTCCGGTTTTGAAAGAGAGGACGAATTGGTGGATAAAGACTGTAAACTAGAACTCGTTCTTCGGTCAATGCTTTAATTTCCTCGACGTCTTTACGGCTCAACTTCAGGGACATGTCTTTCAAGTCTGTTGTTGCTCGGACGCTTCAAAATTATTGTCCAAAGACTTCAAATTTATTTGTCAAGCCAACCCAATGATGTTTAATTAAGGGTCGACATTCGCGTGGCGCAGTGTGGAAATCATTGTCCGACGAACGGAATATATATGATTGGTGAAGCGTCAATTAGTCATGGTGCAACGCTCATGTACTTCATGTACCAAATGAGTTTGGCCAAGTGGTTGTCATTTTGGGAGAAAAGGCTCTGTCATGAACCAACTGACGTACTCGTTTCCCTCAGAAGCTAGCGGCTCCATATAAGCACGAGCCAAAAACTATCTCGCTTATCGAGCTATGGCTCGTCTCATGCATGTAAGTTGATCAGGAAGAGACCGATATTGAGTTAACTTATTTATACAAACTTGTGTTAAGTAAAAATGTTTGTTACGATAGTGTTTAAAATAAAGACAAAACTTTTAACTGGAAAACATGGAGTTTATTATTATATTCTAACCCAAATTTCTGGAGTAAAATTCCGATAACTCATCATTGCCGAGTTATTTTTAACTCCGAAAAGAAGAGTAACATTTAACTCCAAAAATCGGATTGTTTTGGACTCAAAATTTAAACCCCGATTTGTATAGGTAATCGTATGATTGCGAGTGCAATTAAGGATTTACACCACGTGTGATATTTGAAAATTGTGCCAAAATTGCACGAGCCGTTAGGCGAGTGCAATTTGGCACAATTTTCAAATATCACGAGTAGTGTAAATCCTTAATTGCACGAGCAAAATCATAGGATTACTCATTTATTATATGCATGACAAAATTATGACACGTACGCTTCATCTTCTTCCAAGTCTTTAAAAACATCTTGTTTCATTAGTTCACAGCAAACATTTTCACTCTTGGTGTTCTTTGTACTCATTTCAAAATACCTACATGGAATTTTTCATTTATAGTGAAAACTTTCCATCGCAGAATAGGCCACCATTTTGAATTTTATTGTCAAACTTGTTCCCAGTGTCTTTTTTCTTTTCATTTATTGCACTCGAGTGCAATAAATGATTTTATTGCACTCCTCTCAGCCAATCAGAATCCAGTAATTTTGTCATGTATATAATAACAGAGTTAAAACTACTCGTTGAAAATAAGGTAAGTGTGTTATGTATTTAGACTCGGTAATTCCATATCTGTTTTCAGAATTGAAAATGGTTAAATATTGATCGAGATAACGTTCAAAGTATACGACGAAGCGGCCGGCTCACTGATAGCCGACTAATTTCTAAGTACATAAACCGTTTTTACGAAGGGTATACACTTTCTCGTAATATAATAGGCACGTGTGTTATGTATTTAGACTCGGTAATTCCAAATCTGTTTTCAGAATTGAAATCGAGTAAATATTGGCTGAGATAACGTTTAGAATCTCATCGACAGAGAGTACAAATACAAATACGGGGTCTGGGCACGGGATGTGGAAAAGGAACTCTAGAGATGGGGTGGTTTAGTGGTAGAAAAGGCGAGCTGGGGGATTATTAATGATTTGTATTTCTACTAAACTTATAAGACGTACTCTGTTAGTACTAGATAAGTAATAGGAGTAGAGAACATACCAGACATATGGCGTTCAGTCTTGTTGATCTAGAGGGCAACAAAATAAACGAGGCTTGCTCAATTCGAGTAAATGTTGTTCGAATTAGATATGACGTCATTTGAGTTTTGACATTTTAAACGCGTCGTATGATTACCGCGTATGTTATTTTAATATTACAAGGCTGATACGTGGTTTAGATTCTACATTCTATTTATTTGATCCTCATGCGCTATAGAAAATTTCTCGCATTATTCTGCCGACATGTCGCGTCAATTAGATTATCTCGACACTGAAGGTGGTGGTACACCTGGAAATGGCCATTTTCGTTTATAAGCATGCTTCTAATAAGTTTTTAAAAATCCTGACATATTATATATCTGTGAATATATACATTGCAGTAGTGAATGTGGGAGTGCTTGGAGTAGACAGACGATACATGGACGATCGTCAAGCTCGTATTCTCAGAAAAATAATTCTGAGTCCCGGACAGGAATCGAACTTGTAACCTTCGATCTGATTCCCAGTCAGACGCTCTAACCATTGAGCCACTCATCAATGGAAATCTTATTAAACAAATATTCAAAAATATATATTTTTTGGTAGCTTACATGTTAAATTTGACATTCTAAAGGTATGTCGAAAATACCACATGCTCAGAAATTATTGCATACAATAGAGAAAAGTTATGTCACCACAATTTAAACGAATTTTTGCAATAATATCAACTATACAAAGAGAAAGCTATTTTAAGCGTTGGAAATTTTTATGTGGCATCCCTGTTTGTCCACCCGTATCGCACAGTCTAAACGCATTGAAAGAAGATCTTCTAAGCCTTCTGAGAGCTCTTTACGGAAGTAATTGTTCTCATTCCCCAAAATAACGAATGTTCTAACCCTAACCCCCGCATAACTAGTTTTCTAATCCTAACTCCCCGCCTAATTAGTTTTCTAACACCAACCCACTGATCCGCCATCCCATACTTGGGGTCCTTAATAAATAGACTCACGAGAGAGATTAAGCATGTGGGACAAGACAGAAGGCTTAGAAGATCTTCTGAGGCGGCTTCAACCCGCTGGTCTAAATTTAGACTAATGGCTTCAACCCATTTAGATTATGTGAAACTGATGGTGTGGTTTGTCAAAGTGATATTTTGAAATAAGCGAATTTAAGCATGGGAAATATCGTTAAGTTTTTTCATCATAATTGACTTCCATTACAATATATATATTATTCTATCCAAACAGAAAATTTCAGACTGTAAAATAGACTGTAAAAAGTTAAGATATGCAATATATCTAAAATTTCTAAATATTTAAAGTTCTATTAGACACCTGTCAACACGGAATTGTCCTTTAGAATCCCCCAGCTTCATAGGTTACACCTTCTGTCGCTCTTAACATTAACCCCCAAACCAGTGAATCCACTGTATCCATAATATGAAGTGATGACGTGCGTACCCAGATCGAAATGTTAACATTGGAACGGATCCAACTATTTCTGCTCGTGCAATTCCCTGGTCCCGTAAAATAATTTACGGCATCCTCTGGCTTGTTTTGCTAACGAGGGAGGCTGTGACGGTAGGAAACCGATAGCGCAGCCATTGTTGTAAAACATAGATACGACCCTATAGCCGAAAGTGTAGAAGAAAATATTTTTTTTAAACTTAGAATGATGAGTTAAATTGTAAAATCTCTCGCTTAGGGTCACTCATCTCTAAATAAAGACTGGATCGAGCAACTATTGTTCAGAAAATGAAGCCGGAAGTCCCCGATTACTAAGGGACAAACTGAGAATCCTATGAGGCTTTTTGTGGTTTATGTGCTCTTACCATCGATAAAATAAAATAACATTACTATAAAAAGGACCAGAAAACATTTTTCAAATTACTGGGTAAAACGATTCACCGCCTACCTACCGATTTACTGTGACTTTCGTCCCTTAGCAATGGCCGCCGTTGGCTCTAATTATCCAGTGAGAGAAGCCGGATATGAGACGTCAAATTAGGTTGAAGATTTTATGCATTTAATGTTAACAAAGAAACTATATTCGCCAGACACTAAACCTATTTTGCTAGCGTCACAGTTTGATTTGCTTGCAAACTCGGAGTTTCTAATGATCTCTCGTTAATTTACATTATGCAAATATGCAGGCTTCAAAATGAGCTCATCAGATACAATAGAAGGCTCAATCCAGTCTTTATTTACAGATCAGTGCTTAGGGTGTATTTGGAGTTCCCGGCTTTTCGACTTCCGCTTAATTTAGTTATAGTTATTAAATCGGCTACGACTCATGTCATGTTTGGCAGCGAGTAGAGATAATGCGCCATATAGGTCTGTGTTATAATGTCTGTCCCGAATGCTGTATACAACATGTATTTACGTATACTAACAATGAACTAGTACTGTCTATACACTAACAACAACCCCGTGCCCTCAATTCGCGCGCCAATCCACGTGACCCTTCTCCATGTAAAACAACAACATGACGCTACAAAAAAGACTTGCAAAAAATATATGAAAAGTAATCATATCACTTCGTGATGCCGATCAAAACAAAAATTGTCAAAGAGCCGTGTTGCGTACTATTCCAATACGACAGCTACTAAACAAATATTGTTAATCCGCGCCGGAGACGTCGAAGTGAATCCAGGCTGGTAGATTCTGGCGGAAATGAATCGGACTATTTACAAAATTTTGCGAGAGAAATAGGCAGCGGATCAAACAATCTAAACGTAGCCCACATTAACATACGCAGCCTCAGGAACAAGTTAGACGAAGTAAAGGTTTTAATACAAGTATGCCGTTTTGACATCCTGGCGATTACAGAAACACATTTAAATCGAAAGATATCAAACAAGCAAATCGAAATTGAGAACTATAAAATTGTAAGAAGGGACAGAAACTCAGGGGCTGCTGGTGGAGGATGTCTTGTTTACATAAACAATAACATTTGCTCTTCGCGTCTTAAATCCCTAGAGGCTCTTGAAATTGAGGGAATTTGGCTAAAGATCTCGATAAATTCCACCGCCTTTATAGTTGGAACTATTTACAGACCGCCTGATGATAATGAGTTCTTTGGTCGCTTTCAACAAATGTTGGAAAAAGTCTGGATGAAACATAGGAATGTTATGATAGTGGGTGATTTTAACTGCGATTTCTCTCGTAGGGAAGGTGATATCATTTCGTCAACTTGTGGTAAGAGACTACATAACTTATTAATCCAATTTGAATATACGGTAGCTAATAACCAACCAACCAGAATAACAAAAGATACTTCTACTCAAATTGATCTCGTGATAACTAGCAAAGCAGAACTGATTAAACATACAATGACGCTAGAGTTGGGGATATCAGACCATATGTTGGTGAATGCTTGTTTGATGACGAAAATAAAAAGACCACCCCCTAAGATTGTGAAGGCGCGCAGTTACAAACATTTTGATACATCTAAGTTTGTTAATGATATCGAGGAAGCTCCCTGGTCAGTAGGCGCAAGTTTTGATGATGTTGACGATTGTTATCAGGCATGGTTGAAACTTTTTAATGACATATGTGACAGGCATGCTCCTTATAAAGAAATAAAGATAAGACAGAAGTCCCTTCCATGGATCACTCCACAAATACGGCATATGATGAACGTTCGGTACAAAACACTTCTAAAGGCTAGACAAACAAAGAAGGAAGAACTGTGGGCAAAATACCGTGAATTAAGAAATACAGTAACGAAAGAAGTCCGGTTGGCCAAAACTAAATATTATGCAGAGCAGTTTGATAAGGTAAAAGATTGCAAATCGTATTGGAAGTTAATTAAGAATGCCACTAACAGCCAAAGGATGCAGCCTATACTTGGTATTAGGAAATCCGACGGAGTGATAGAAACCTCAGACCAAGGGAAAGCGGACCTATTAAATGAGCATTTTTCCACGGTAGGCGAAAAGTTGGCAAATGAACTTCTTGTATCTAATCAAAGATATCCCTTCAGCCATATTACACGTATAACCCCAACAGTAATGCACATCGCACTGTCCACGGATGTCATTTCGCAGAGCCTGAAGAACCTTAAGCAGGATAAAGCAGGTGGACCAGACAAAGTAGTTCCCAAACTGTTGAAATTTGCTGGAGATGCTCTAATACCATCTCTGATGTCACTTTATACAACCAGTATGACATCTAACGTTGTCCCTAAAACGTGGAAATCAGCCAATGTGACGCCCTTATTCAAAAAGGAAGACGAAACTGATAAACAAAACTATCGACCGATATCCTTGATATGTGTACCAGGCAAACGTATGGAAACAAATGTTTGTTCGACAATTACAACCCACATTACAGAAAATCAACTGAGCAACTGTAGACAATGGGCTTATAAAAAAGGTCACTCTACCGAGCTGTTACTGGTCAAGATGACAGAAGATTGGAGAAAGGCGCTCGATAATCGTCAAGTAGTTGGTATTGTGTTCGTTGACTTCCGAAAGGCCTTCGACTCTATATCACACTCGGTATTACTTGAAAAACTGCTGGGTCTCGGTATCTCTGGTGATCTTTGGTCCTGGATTGCTAACTACTTGTCTGATCGTTCGCAAAAAACAGTCGTAAATGGGTGTCAATCACAGTCCATGTCAGTCAAATATGGTGTTCCCCAAGGATCAGTGCTTGGCCCTATTCTGTTCTCTTTATTTTGTAACGACCTGCCTGAAACCTGTGAAGTTGACGAAGGGAATATCTATATGTATGCTGATGATACCACCATTTATGTAATTGGTCCAAATCATGATTCTGTTACCTCAACACTCAATAGAGTTTTATGTAAGCTATACGAGCGGTGCTGTCACAACCTTTTAACACCACACCCTGGTAAAACTGAATTTATGATACTCGGGCGAGGTAAATTCGTGGGGCCATTGCAAGGTATTAAATTAGGAAATAGTTACCTTAAACAAGTTGAGTCTTCCAGATGTTTAGGTATTGAAATAGATAGTAAATTAAAGTGGAAAGCTCATGTCACTGAACTAATTAAGTCGTTTGCACAGAAACTTAACCTTTTAAAGTCTCTTTATTTTTTACCAACCAAGGTAAAGGCAGATTTTTACTTTAAAGTAATATTACCCTCAATCACATACGGACTCGTAATATGGGGATCATGTGGAAAAACCCTATTTGACGATCTAGAGCGTATACATGTACGGGCGGCCAAATTGATTTATAAGTTGGACTTGCAAACACCAACAGAGGATGTTCTAGCACAAACAAATTGGAAACCACTTGAGAAGTTATATTCACAGAGATTGTTATTTTTAGTACAAAATTGTTATTATGGTCATTCCCCTACTCCACTACATTCATTATTTTTAAAATATTTTTGTAATTATAACTTAAGAAGAAAATTGACTATTGTTCTTCCGAAGCCTAAGACTGATTTTTTAAAGAAATCAATTTCGTACCAAGCAGCAGTGTTATGGAACTCTCTGGATAACAACACAAGAACAATAGACGACACTAAGAAGTTTAAGCTAGCAATCAAGAAATTGCTATCAAAAGCGAAATAGCCTATATTTGTAAGATTTTTATTGAAGAATAGTATATTATAAGATGATGTATAATAGGTAGATAGTAATATGTTATATCATGTAAATGCACGACCACATCAGCCATGCTGTAAACTTTATATCGTGTTGAAATAAATGCTTTTATTATTATTATTATTATCAGTGATTTGGTATTCAAGTCGAAAGTTTTGAGGATGAAATAAAGATATTACGAAACTGATCCGTATGGATGTAAACTACAACCGTGTGAACAGTTTCGCACAAGATTAGACTTTTAACTCAAAGTAAACCAGTCTACGCCGCTAGCTTGCTAAATTTCAAAATATACATTATGTATCCACTGAAAATAAAATGATAATGGCAATCCAAGCCAAAGAAGCTAAGAAACGGGTCTTGTTCCCGCAGACAAATTCCACCGAAAATCATGTTAACATAAACAGTGATACAATTAATTGTCGCTGAATCGTCCCTTATCGAAATTAATCGCAAACGAATGACTTAAACTCAAATAATAACTGATATCGAAATGAAAAGTGACACATTTGCCTGACCATTCCTTGATGTTTTCTGAAAGTAATGGCTCATTTTCGCGATCGCAGCTACCTTGGTTATCATGGTATTACAAAAATATAAAATAGTTTTTTCTTTGCTTCACTTTTGCATGCTACATATTATATTACTACAAGTCAATACACCATTTTCCAGAAACAGGATCAGTTTTGGCCAGTAAACAACCGAAAAAGTGGATCATGTAGATAATAAACGTTTGTTTTGCGTTTCTGGGGGGAAATATATTGAAGATAACAAAAAAAATGTAAATGCGTTGTCACTAGGTAGTTAAAGATGCTTATTAACAGATCGAAAACAATAATTTGACTGTGAATCAGTCAGAAAAGGTTCTTCCAATGTTTAAAGCTTAAAATAGTTGAAAAAAGTTTTTTGCCTCCAAGGTAAAAATTCTTGTTTACCATCCCCTTAAAATGATGGTACTGCATATACGTACTGTATATAAGTGGAAAACTCTAAGGATTTCAGATCAAGATACGGATACGCGTTCATACTAATTCCATAATTTATTCCGAAACGGTAATTTATAGTTCTAAAAGGGTAAAGTTTTTATCTTGATTTATTTTAGCTGTAAATCACAGATAACACACGACATGCAAGATTAAAATTCATTTTCCTTCGTCGAAAGCAATAACAGCTTGTTTACTCGTGTTATTTTTATCTCAGTTAAAATCATGAATGACAAAAATTCAGAAAACCAATTCTGTTATTCAGAAGTATTCGAAGGTAGAAACACAAGTCCAAGGTCATTTTTAAACAGTAAGGCAGCAAGAAATTGAATACAGAAAAAAGGGACAATGAAAGTATAACGAACACTCTGAAGTGAAATGCAAATGACATGTAATCTGTCCATCTTTACTTTGAAAACGGAATATAATAAATACATGCTAGTGAAGTAATACAGATGACTGCTGAAAAGTTTTCGTTATTGCCGCCATTTAATAAACACCTTAGTACAGAGAAATATCGGTCTTATATTCCACTGCACCGACTAAGGCTCAGTCAATAAGTAGTTATTATATATATAGCTAATCTAGTTTTCAGGTTGCTACGAAGAATAACGCACGCTTGGTTACCGCGAGGTTCGCATAATACGTGACCCTTACACTGTAGTTAAATATGCTTGAAAGTAAAATGTATATATATAATTTGCTTCTGCAGCGATATATTCAGTGAAACATATTTGTGTTGCATGACCGTACTGTTTTCATAACTGTCTATTGATTTTCAAAGCCGTGATAGAAAGCCTGTCGATACATCCAAACTTTCCAAATATAGTAGATAAAGTTGTTGACGAGAAAATTGAAACTTTCCACAATCATAATTAAGACGTTAGGCGAATAATTATTTTAGAAATATACGACGAGGCTATCCATCTGCGACTGTTATGTTTTCTGTTTCTTGATTGGTGATTAACTGCAGGGGGGGGGTACCCACTCAGGTGATAAAATATAGCTTAACTCTTTCCTGTCCGGCAGAAAAAATATCTAAAATTGAACTACCTCTTTGTTCTAATGATATCTTGGAAAATATCCATAACTGTTGCGAAAGCTATACCTTTTGTGAAAGCCCAATAAACCGGCCATTACCAATGCTTATGAATTTTTTTAACAAGACACATTAAGTTAATATAAATTAGCATTAATTATCATAAATCAGTTGAAACATTTCCATTTTTCTATAATCTTGCACGCCCGCGTAGCATCATGAAAATTCAAAATGCCACCAATCGCAGAGTTTTTATGAAATCAAATCAAATTTGGCGTGTGAGTGGATCTCATGTCCCTGGCGCTTGTCGAATTTCAATTTTTAATCTTGCGTTACCGTATGCCGTGTTTTTCGATTGACGACTTCCGAGATCTTCTACTGTATGATCCCTTTTGACTGAGCCGGACAGGAAAGAGTTAATAGGCTGAACGTTCATCGTCTTATAGTAACGAGGAACGTTCAGTCTATTCGGACAAGCTATTACGTGTGGGAACCCCAGTTAAAACCACAGATGTTCAGAAAGATCTTGGGGTTCTAGTCATCCCTGACCTTAAATGGAACTTGCAATCACACGCAGTATCGTCTAAAGCCAACAAAATCTTAAGTTTTATAAGGTCTTCCTTTGATATCTACGCCCACATATTCGTATTGCACTATACAAAGCTTTAGTTAGGAGTCATTTTGCATACTCGTGTCGTTTACATGCTTTTCATGTTTGAATGATAGTTTGTGCATGTCTTATATTAAAACTTATTAGTAGTCTAATACAAATACTGCAGTCTAATTGTCGATAGATATCGAGTTGCGTCAAGTAATGCGATAAGGCTATGTTTTTCGGAAGAAAAAAACCATGCTTATGTCTCGTTTTTTTTTGAAATAATTAACATAAGTTAGTTTTTACTAAAACAATTAGATTATTCGCCTGCTATAAATATCGAGCTCATAATCTAATTGTTAACTAACAGCTGGTTTACTCGTGTTATTTTTATCTCAGTTAAAATCATGAATGACAAAAAACTTTCAGAAAACCAATTTTGTTATTCAGACTTAACGAATTCGAAGGTAGAAATTCATATGTCCCAGGATTTATAAACAGTCAGGCAGTAAGAAATTGAATACAGTATAAAGGGACAAAGAAAGTACGAACACCCTGAAATGAACTGCAAATGACATGTAATCCGTCCATCTTTACTTTGAAAACGGAATCTATAATAAATACATGCTAGTGAAGTAATATACATGACTGCTTTAGTTACGAGTCATTTTGCATACTGTTCCATTTTGCGACGCAATCCGTGTGGTTAATACTTAAGGCATGCCTTATTAAAATCGAAAAATTCCAACGCCGCGCAACTACTAAGTTTATTCTGTCGCGGTTGCCATTCAGATCTGAATGTCTTGTATAAGGATAGACTAAAAAAATGGGATTTCTTCCTCTGTCCTATTGTCGCGAGTACCGGGACATAGTATAGCTTTTTAAAGAATTAGTTCGTCCATGTGACCCTTGCATCTCAATTAAGTCCTCCAGCCGTGTAACAAGACGCATAGCAAACCGATCAAATGAATTTTAATGTTTTAAATATCCCTAAAGTGAATAGCACAACTTTTCAGAACCGTTTCTAGTGTAGAACTCGGCCCTAGGATATTCAGCTCTCTGCCATCATATCTGAGATGTTAACCTTTCTATTAGTTATGTTAATTGTTAAAAAACCGAACACTTGTACAATGTCGAAATTCTGCAAACTTTTAAAACCGTATGTGAAAAATATCACCTGTCTTGTTAAAATGTGCTGTTAGTTTATTTTTTATCTTAGGAGTTAGGGACACGAAAAGTAGGAGCGATAAGCTCTGTGGGGTTTCCCTGCTACACTCTTTTCTTTTTATAAGAATAGTGTTTTTCATGCCCAGGCTGGATATTCTCATTTTTCTGCCGATGTTAGGCTGAAAATATTCTTGTGAATATTCTTAGATAACAGAGTATATAGTCTTTCAATTAATTAAAACGGAAGTGATCATATGTATAGATGTGATCATATGTGTAATACTAGTTTTTATCGTTTTGTTAGCTGATAGCTGGTTTTGTCAGAAAAAGGAAATAATTTACCATACTTTTCAAAATTAAAATAAAGTTCATTTTTAAATTCATTTTGATTTTATTGTATTTTATTTTCAACACGCAAAAATATGTTCTTAACAAAATCTCAGCCTTGGCCCTTGGGTATATTCTTAACATATTCTTAAAATTTCGCCAATTTCAGCTTCGATATTCTTATAAAATATATTCTTATAAAAGAGTGTTCTCAATGTGTCAAAGCTTGTGTAAATAAATAAAAATATATAAAAGCAAAAGGGTTGCAGTAATTTTTCTGTTATTGTACAGACGCGAGACAACACAGCTTGGTACATATCTAAGGACATACTTTATATGAGTGCAGTTTGTTTAGTGCTGATAAAATCAACGTATTTTAACCCGGTTAAAGAACAAGAAGTTAATTGTCAACAAAATTAGGGAGTAAAATCCTAATACGTTGAACTTGGGGAACATGGAGAAGACAGACGATACATTAAGCTGAAATATATATTGAGGTGTATTAGAGGATCATTTATAAGCAGTGGGATCTGGAAACACGAAGGGGGAAGCGATTTGCAGCAGTTTGGTTGCAGCAGTTTTTCAGGTTGCAGCAGTTAATTTTTGTCACATTGCATAGTTAAGTATGTAGAGAACGCAAGGTCGTTAAACTTGAAGAAAAGGAAGCCCAATAATTTAAAATCCTGGCGAGTGAAGTGATAATTTAAAGTTAAAAAGTAAATATCTTTTGCTCAAAACGATATATATATATAGATAAATGTGTTGATAACTAGTATCGAGTACAAAATCATACGGGTAGAGTGCTCAATGGCGAAGCAGAGCGATATTACATGAAAACACAAGGTTGAGTTACTTCATAAGAACTTTACAAGGGTGACTGTAAATAGCAGTCATCTTCATCCTGCTCATCAGCAATACACTGATGAGGCCCAAAAGGCCGAAACGGTACCGTCTGTAGTTATATATATATATATATATATATATATATATATATATATATATATATATATATATATATATATATATATATATATATATATATATATATATATATATATATATATATATATATATAACTAACATATATATATATATATATATATATATATATATATATATATATATATATATATATATATATTATATATATATATATATATATATATATATATATATATATATATATATATATATATATATATTTTCGCTTACCTCAAAACTGGTCTGCTACAACTTGTTTCATCTGTAAAAGAATCTTCATATATATATATATATATATATATATATATATATATATATATATATATATATATATATATATAGGGCTCAAAGACTCGTTTATACCCAAATTGGCTCAACCATACAGGTACCAACAAATTTCGAATATATGAAAGGCGGGTTTACCGGGTTTACCGGACTATGACTAGGTGGTCTGAGTTGAACATCAGTTTATCAGCACTTTAACACTGAGCTAAATAATTAAACGCACTTTTACTTAAAAATGTTATTAACATAAAAACATTACTGTTTACATAAAAACTTTTCGCTCGAAGCGTTATACCACTTCCATATAGACGATTTCGTGATTTTCAAAAATTCTAGTATTTACTTCTATTCGTATTTTAGCATTGTTTATGCAGCGCTCTATACTTTTACATGCTTAATTACTGTACGGTTGTTGTTTTAGTGATGCCTCCCAGGTCATGCATGTAAACACCGATAATGCTATAGATATGAGTTCGTAAGATAGCGGGGTTTACTGATGTGCGTTATAGATAAACATTTAATTTAGATCAATATTATTCGTGAATATTAGCTATAAAGGTCGCAGCAATTCTTGTCATATGATAGATGTATATTGCACAGATAGGGACAAGGAAGTTGGCCTGTTTCTATCCACCGTGTTGTTTAGTTTCGACAAGAATATCATAATTTTACGTCTAAGAAAAAGGAGCTATATTGTCTACACAACTGGTGAGTGAAATGTTATTTAAAGTTTTAATGATCACTTCGATATCAAGGGAGATGCAGTACCTCTGGTTTAAAGCTTCATTTACATCACCGCTATAGTCATAGGCCAAGGTTCGAGGCGCATATATTGATCACATTTTACCTGATTTTGCTTACGCCTTCATCGAGCCTCACTTTACCTTAATAATATTTATCTAAATCTCGCCTGCGTTCACACGCATGAGCGATGACCGTTACCAATCTCATATTCTGATGAAACTATAGTTATTTGATTGGTTGATGTTGAGCAATCGCAACCAGTTTATTTAGGAGCTATCGCTCACGAAGCTTGGACACCTGACATCGCATTCAGACGTGAAACGAACAAGGCAGTCAATATTGTCAACAACAATAGCCTTCAGCGCTTCGTACTGCTCCTCCTTCAACATCACATTCTCTCTCCCAATCTACGGATTCGTGGTTCAAATTAATTTGATCCATCTTCAACAACGAAAGTGTAAATTTGCTTTATTTAGCGTTTCGCAAGTAAGGCGGCCTGGGACGAGGTTGTGAGGGCTCTGGGAACGAAAGACCCAATTTTGCATATGTATACATGTACGTCAATAAGTATTCCATATAAGGAAGTGGCCTACGAGCAAATACAAGACATTGACGAACAAATACAAGGCATTGACGAGCAAATACTTTGCTTCGTACCAGCCGACTAGATGTGGGATTGTTAACACGTTACGATATGTTCCATTGTCCGCTCTTTTTAAGAAAACTACATTCGCTAGCCGGATAAGCCGGATAAACCGGATAAACAGATAATTTATCTTTGTTTTAATATATAGTGTAGTTTTCGGAGTTGATTATTTCTCAAGAAAACTTAGCTATTTATAAAAGACTTTATAAAAGACAGCCGTGGGGTTAGAAAACTCGTTAGGCGGGGGGTTATAGGGCTAGGACCTTTGTTGTTTTGGGGTCGGTTACAATCCAATTAACTAGGAGGCTGGTACGAGGGTTGCAACGTGTCAGCTATTTGCTCGTTAATTCACTCTATTTGCTCGTCAATGCCTTCTATTTGCGCCTCCTTATAAGGAATAAGTACTAGATACCCCTATCTAATTTTTGGGACTTTTTTATCGGAGTCAGAGGCTCCGTTTCTTGGCGCAAGCTCTCCCTGTTTCTTGGCTCAAGGAACGCAGGCTATGGGTACGAGATTGTAACCTGTAAAGAAAAATTCATGAAATGCCATTAATCACTTAAAACCTAGCTAGTTTAAGATCACTTCCAGTTTTGTTTACACCGGACAAATTTAAAGAGTTGTTGCAATTGATTACCGCTGCAACTGAGCCCGATTTTCAAGTTTTATGACTTCACCATTTACATGGAATTAATTTTGTCGTTCAATAACTAACCAAAACGCTGTAAATGTTTAAATATAATTGTTTTGAAAGAAAAAGTTTCAGTAAAAGTTATATTACAACAATTTTGCACCATAACTGAGTTGCAAGGGGTAACGATCTCGCTGCAGCTATGACGTAATTCCTGAACGCCCCATGCATACGGCTACGCGTTGAGAGAGATTGTTTTAGATGCCTGAAAGAAGTGTCAGTTCAAACAGGAGAGGGCATCTCATCCTGAATAGGTTGATGTCCTGATATAATTTAGGTACTGTACATGCATGAATGTTGTTTAGATCTTAGGCATTTATAGATCTTTGCTACACAAGTTACGGTAGCTGTCTAGAAATGATTTTAATAATTTCATCTACCTCAGATTCAGTACCGAGATACAGAATGCTGCCGTGTTCAAACCTTTTTTATTATATAGATGGGAGTGTTTTACTAAGAAATATGCAGTGACATATTTTCTATATTCTCACTAGTGAAGATAGCGATCACGTGATTAAACATTTTCCCACCTTTTGCATTGAATCTATATAATGAAAAGAAAATTACAAGGCGGCTTGAAGATATGAATTTTATCTTCTCAAGGTAAAAACAATATTTTACTCATTCGCTTCGCTCATTCGTAAAATATTGTTGCACCACTCGAAGATAAAATTCATATCTTCGCACCACCGTGTAATATCCTGTATATATTATTATTTATTATTTCCTTTTATTCACTGATTTTTTATTTTTATTATGAAAGGTGCTAATGGGAAGTTGGGCATATATCCGGGGTCTTATAATCGGGAGGTATTTTCTGTTAACAAACAGGTTGCATTATAACCAGGAGACTTATAAGCGGGATTGTACGGTATCATATGATTGGATAGGTTGACGCACTCACTGTGTTAGGCTAAATGTTAGGCAATGCCTAATAGGCATTGAACATGTGGTGTCATCTCACTGGCGGCAGTGCAAGCAGATGAAACGCATGTCATCCTGATTAGGTTATACAAGTACTGTATGTAATATGTGAACCAAATGTGGTGATATAATTTAGATAGTACACAATGTTGTGCTCTGTTGCATATGGCTTTTTTGTTAATTACCCTCGAGATATGGTGTGTTAATTAATAGTATGAAAGCAATAGACGGTCTTGCATTGGAATAAAATATTTATCAATAATTAATATAAGTATATGCACCATTGGTCATCCACAACATATGGATGTGGTACATTATTGATGTTTTAACATTTTTGGATGTGGTGATCACATTCATTATGAAAATCATAGCTGACGTAGTACTGACTAAGTTGATTATTTAAGTCACACGCAATAGACTTTACAATTATGACGCATGAATATATTAATAAATATCACTACCAGAATCCTTTTCGATATATATTTTTGTGATGTTAAGTCCCAAGAGGGAGTTTAACATCAGTATCAGAAAGAAAATCTAGCAAGGAATTATGGTTGTAGTAGTCACTAATAGATTCACACGTCATAATTGGTAAGGTCATGTATTGGTTTCTTACGCTGTCTGTGACAAGTTAGATCATTCTTAGTGACCTAGGGTAGTAGCAACAGTGGATTTCCACAGTTCAGTAGAGGTACTGCACACAAACATTAAACAATTTGGACTATTTAGTTATTTAGTTTGATATCTTATGAAACAATGAATTTCAGACAACAGAAGCTTTATAGTTTAAAGGCTCTCAGAGATAAAGTCCACTGAAAATCCATTCAGATTGGCAAATTAATGGGTTATCTATTTTCAAATAAAAGAACTAAGCACTACGCTATAAAGGCTTCAAACAGTAAGCGTGTATACACGTATTAGTAGTAGTTGCTGCCGTAGGTAGCACACTAATCTTGACTTGGGTTATTGTGTGTTGTACCTATAGACGTCTTCGCGGAACTAGTACGTATATAGTCAGAGAAATCTCAATTTGTGTAAATTGCCCTCTGTCGAGATATTTGTTCAGTTTTATGACGTTTTGTGACATAGAGTTTTATCACGTGTATTTCGCCATTCCGAACTTGTCAACGCCGCTGTGCAGTTCTAACGAGCGAGCTGTTCTGCCTCGGTGATGAAGTATTCGCTTGTGAAGGTATTAAGAAGTATTCTCTTGTACTGAATTTTTCTTGTTAAACGCTCACAAACGGAAATATGGCTCAGTGACTGCAGGTATCTGCGATTTCTTGCCATCACAGCATCACTTGTCATGGGCATGATATCAATATTAAATTGTTTTCTTTGTGAATACAGTTTTCCTTCTATTTTTGCTGCGGAGCTGTAAGGCAAGCAGCTCACTAATCTTACAGAGGTCTGGGCCAAGTATTATATGTGGTTCACACACTCGATTTTTAGGATTTCGTGGGCAATGATTTTCGGTAAATGCAATGTCTACCGATCAGCGGCAGGCATCAAATTGTGCGCTACGTTGGAAATCATGCGGGATCTGCCTCGTACCAGGCGTCTAAATCCGCGAGAAGGCGTCTCGAACAGGCGAACGTGCGGTATAAATAACCGTCTGCATGGTTTTATATTCAGTGTCTGAAATACGATGACTACAGAATATACACGAATAACATATATATCCATACCAGGATATATATCCATACCATGATAAGGATACTCCATAACAGTGATAGCACACGGGAGACATGTTTTGACATTATAAACGTACACTAAGACGTACTCAGTACTAGATAAGTATACTAATAGGAGTAGAAAACATACCAGACAAATGGCGTTCTGTCTTGTTCATGTACAGGTAGGGCAACAAAATAAACAACCCCACATGCATTTGGTGCGACTGTTAGCGCATGGGAATACACGAAACTTAATTTCGTTAACAATAGTCTTGTTTATCTTAAAAAAGTGTAAATATTACCAGACATTACAGATTTTTTTTTTCAGAATGTTCCTCACAGAAATTGCCGGAAATGCAATAAAAATTCAAATTTTTTCTGGGGGTGCATACACCCAGGCCCCCCTAGATAGGTTCGTCATAGGATTTGTCTTACTGCCCTCTTGGCAAAATAATCCTGTGTGCACCTATGAGAACGCTAGTCCATTGATTGTTCCCATAGATCAGTTGCTAGCCATATTTTTTCCATGCATCTGCACCACAAATCCGCCTGATCAATCGCAGTGAGTAAAATTGGTGAGAATAACATACTGGTTGTTGTTTTTAGCACATGTGATGTACACTGAGGGTAACAGGTTATATAACATCCATATATACGTCGCCGTGCCCCCTCACTTTTATTGTCGTTCCGACGCCTCTGATACCTACTGCTCCTGTGTATGTTTCGAGGCAGCATTTCACTTCTGATAAGAACTCCTAGTACTAGATGTATCTTGGATTGTTTCTCACGATAATGAGCATGCAGAAGAATGCACATCCGTGACCCTCATACACAGCTGTGAGATATAGAACGACAGATCATATTGAACTGTATTTTTATGCAAGCCTTGTACAGAGAACTATGTTATACAACAACTATTTTATCTTTATGTGCAACTGCATTTTTATGGTAAATGAAAGGTTTATACCAGAGGAGAGTTAGGTCGGGAGTAGACGTCCAACTTCAATTGTGCTGAATAAAATGGGCTCATCGTAATTGGCTCCTGTGGATACGTCCTACGGAGCTGTGATGATAACCCGGCCAGGTCCTTTCGTCTCTCTCTTGTAATACTGTGTAATTATATTGTGTAATTTGGCAAAGTTTAATAAAAAAAATAAAAATAAAAATAAAAATAATAAACAATAAGTACTGTATCACATATCATCAGATACAACCTATATCATAGTATCATGGTCCTCCTGGTTTCCTACTTTTTTTAGAAACGTGGTCATCACTGTTCTGGCATGGACTTCTACACATTTACTCTAGTAGGAATTATCTTCTCTTCTGTCTCTTTGATCGCGAATGCCATGTTTTTAGTCATTCTCTCAAGAAACAGGGACCTCCTACAGCAAAAACGTATCACTTATCACGTCGTAAACCTCGCAGTGGCAGACACATTGTTAAATTTAAGCCAATTGGGTTACTATATCAGCAATGAATATGATGACGGTGTCAATCAAAAAATATTAAAATCGATATTCCTGTTCGATTCACTGAATTTTACTTTTACATCGGCTTCAATGACAGCAATGCTTCTTATGGCCATCGAAAGAGTGGTAGTGATTACAAAACCTTATACATGGAGCGAGATTTTGCCACGTAAAAGAATACTATTGGTTATTCTTGGTGTCTGGATTCTAGTTGGTTTCTCGATAATAGCTAGTTCCTGGATTATAGTTACTTCACTGCACAGTCTGTTTAATACTAAAGAAATTCTAGTTGTTGACCTAGTATGCTATATTTTACAGCTTGTAATTTTACTCTCCTCTGTGGCAGTCAATATCTGCATGTTCAAAAAACTTCGGGAAAATGCTAGATCTGCAGATCCCATATTGGGCAATCAGAGTAACACCGCACGTCTTCAGCATAAAGCATCTGTATTAGTGTTATTATTGGCTATTATAATGATTGTCACATGTTTGCCTACTTCTATATACAGGCTGAAACGTTATACATGTTTCGTGTTTAAGATGGAATGTAGTATTAATTTCAGGTTTTATCTTTCTTTATTTACCTTTCAAAACTTGAATTTTCTCGTCAACCCGTTTATCTATACATATGGAAGAATAGAGCATATCGAAAGGCTTTCTATCATACCTTTAACATTAAAATAAATTTGTAAAAATAAGGCATGTAATGAATTAAATGTACTTCGTGTTCTTTCATTAAAAAAACTGCTTCTTTAGATAAGGCGTTTATATGATTTTATATTAAGCTTCATTTTCTGAACAATAGTTGCTCAATACAGTCTTCTTTCGAGATCAGTGGCGTGTGCAATTTGGCATATTTAAACATTAATAATTCATTAATAAACATTAATAATTCGTTATAATTTAATAATTCAATATATTAATAATTCATTAAGTATTTGATTAACAAAGCCGGAAAGAGAATAGGTAACTCAGCCGCACTAGAAAGAATCTCAGCATATATACGGCTAATATATAGTTCATAAGTCCTTTATTCTACCTCTCATGAATTATTGTGATGCTGTATGGAATTGCTGTGGACGTGTAAACTCAGATAGTATAGAGAAACTGCAAAGGCGTGCATAAAGCGTTAAACAATCTGAGGTATATCAGCTTGGAAAGTAGACATGATAAGCATTTTCTAAATCTAGTCAAACGGTGTTTAAAGAAACGATGTCCACAATGTTTTATAATTAATAGAGATAGATATAGAGAAGTTATTAGCACGGTTACCAGACAGAGTCATCATATTAGGCTGCCCTCTGTTAGACTTGAATGTACTAAAAAATCGTTTTTTTTTATCATGGACCCTTAGTTTTCAACCGTAACTTAGATTTGTGATTTGTTTGTTATATTTTAGTTATACTATTTTGATTTATTAATACTGTATTTTTTTGTAGTTATCATATTTATATAGGGCCTCTGTTGATAGCAGTGTTTTTTATATTTGTAATAATCGCTGAAAGAGCTACCCTATTAAAATAAAGGTATCCTATGGAACACTGTTGTTGTAAAATGTCCTAACCCCAATCATGACCCTAACACATCCTAACGCCCCTGCGGGACTTCCCTCATCCATGGTCCCCAGACCTCGCACGCCATGTATATAATTTTGATCACATATCGGAAAAGTATTCATGTTTAAACGTATATTTTGTCTGTGTATATTTCGTATATTTATATACGCTGTCAATATTTAACCGATTTCAATTATGAACAAAAATGTCTTTCATAACTATCGCTGAAAACTTGAATTACTTTAATTGAATTACTTTAATTCATACCTTTAACATTAAAACAAATTTGTAAAAATCAGAAATGCAAGGAAATTTTATGTACTTCATGCTTTTCATTAAAAGACTGCTTGTTTAGATAAGGATTTATATAAATTTATATTAAATAAATCTCCATGGCTACAAATTAAATGATATGCATAACATCTCACTATATATGAGACAAATTAATTACGACTATTGCTTAGAGTAGCGGTGAGCATAGTGTGGGTGACTATTTAACAATTAGTCACCAAAGTCGAGTTTAGACATACAAACTAATTTCAAACAGACAGAAACTTCTCATTAACACGCATACTTCTGTTGGTATCGAAACAATACTGGGAAGGCCTTTTTATCATCCTCTTTCATTAAAAGACTGCTCGTCATGTTTTACAAACCATACATCAAAATGATGATTCAGAGAGGGGACTGGAACGAATAAACTCAGTCTGGTTACAAAAAAAACTTTTCAAGTATGATTTCTAGTGATGTGATAGTCTCAGAGTTACTGGCCAGTTGTCAGCCAATCAGAACTCCTTTAAGCTCAGAAATTACACTAATTACAGTTAATTGATGCAGGTAGTTGCCTTGTTATGCTTGGTGGACGGTTAGAGTGCATATTTATGTATAGCGGATCGTCATTGGGCTTCCTATAGGGCCTATAGTTTCCATTGTTAAGGTCGAAAGTTACATCTAAAAAGTTTACTATACGTAAATTTGATTCGGCGGTGATTTTTAGGTCAAATTGCTCGAAAATTTTGTGGAGATCTTTTCTTGTTTTGTCTGCTAAACGTGCTGATTTACTTTTTATGATAGCCAAACCGTCATCTCTATATAGGCCGATGCTTTCTTTGCCAAATTTCTTACTTAGGTGGTTTAAATTTCGAAAACATTTCGAAAACAACCCAAAATGTCGATTAATTAACCCCGCCAAAAGCGAATCCGGAAAACTAAGCAAAGCTATTTTGGACAAAATTAATTCTAATTTGAGACAAAAACTGAATTTAAATCAATGGAGAAATACAAAACAAGTTATTGAGTGGTTTGGCAATATAAAAGATAAGGACAGACACAGTTTCATTTCATTTGACATTGTCGATTTCTATCCATCTATTTCTGAAAAACTATTGGACCAAGCTCTGTCCTGGGCTTCAAATTTGGCTACTATACCTCAAAACAACATTTCAATAATAAAACACGCTAGAAAATCTCTCCTTTTCAATAGCGGAATTTCATGGATAAAAAAAAGATAGCAAGAGTTTGTTCGACGTTACCATGGGCAGTTTCGACGGCGCGGAAATTGTGAGCTCGTAGGCCTTTTCATTTTAAACCACCTAAGTAAGAAATTTGGCAAAGAAAGCATCGGCCTATATAGAGATGACGGTTTGGCTATCATAAAAAGTAAATCAGCACGTTTAGCAGACAAAACAAGAAAAGATCTCCACAAAATTTTCGAGCAATTTGACCTAAAAATCACCGCCGAATCAAATTTACGTATAGTAAACTTTTTAGATGTAACTTTCGACCTTAACAATGGAAACTATAGGCCCTATAGGAAGCCCAATGACGATCCGCTATACATAAATATGCACTCTAACCATCCACCAAGCATAACAAGGCAACTACCTGCATCAATTAACAAACGCATTAAACTCCTTTCGTCAGATGAGCAAACTTTTCAGGAATCTGCACCCTTATATCAGAACGCGCTTAGGCACAGCAACTTTAATCATGAACTTAGCTACACTCATGATACACCGCAACGACCACGTAGGAATAGGCAACGCAATATCATTTGGTTCAACCCACCATTTAGCAAGAGTGTCAGCACTAACATAGGACGTAATTTCCTTAGCCTAATTGACAAACATTTCCCTCCGCACCACAAGCTCCATAAGATTTTTAACAGAAATACAGTTAAAGTAAGTTACAGCTACATGAACAATGTTAAGTCAATAATCACTAAGCACAATGCACGCATAGCTAGGAACATCAAACCGCAGGATAGGGACGCTACTAATTGCAGTTGTAGAGAGAACACCATTTTGCCCGCTTCAAGAACAATGCATGACTAGAGACATAGTATACAAAGCAACAGTGACTATAAACATCACAAACGAAATAAAACACTACATTGGTATGACTGCAAACCACATTCAAAGAGCGATTGGCCAACCACACTAAATCTTTTCAACATAAAAAGCATGAAAATGACACCGAACTTTCGAAATATATTTGGACATTGAAAGAAAACAATAAAGATTTCAGTATTAATTGGCAAATTCTAAAACATTCTATTTCGTACACAGGAGGATCAAAACGATGCAATTTATGTTTAGAAGAAAAATTTTGTATTTTAAAAGAAAAAGATAAGAATAGTTTACTCAACAAAAGAGCGGAAATAATTTCACAGTGTCGTCATCGTAATAAATTTCCCGTAATCAACGCAAACAAAGCCATGACCTCATGCTTTGTCCCCCACATACGCCCCCACTTTCCGGCAGAAAGCCTATAAATAAGCGGTCATCCCTTTCGATGTTGTCACTGCCTGAAGATTCTTTTACAGATGAAACAAGTTGTAGCAGACCAGTTTTGAGGTAAGCGAAAATCTATTATTTGCTCTAACTATATGTTGTTGAGCACTCTTTGCATTTCGTCGATCAAAACCTACACTTATATATATATATATATATATATATATATATATATATATATATATATATATATATATATATATATATGTTTGAAGAGCGATCAGTAGACATCATGATTTAATAATAATTTGAAGCTGATCTGGATAAAAAACTTTATACAGAATTTTCGGCTGCAGACTGTCAGCCTTCCTCATTGACTAAAAAGCGCTATATTTACATAAAACGTTAAAACTTAGTGCATTTATACATTCTCAAAGCTATTAGTGCACCTATGGGATTTGAGCAGCGGTGTATAGTTCGTTGGAAATTATTTTCTCTCGTTGATTGCGTCTTTGTCCAAAGTTGAGTGCCAAGACTCTAAAAAGTAATCGTTGTTCATAATTTGTTATTCCTCGTTCAAGAATTGTCGCGTACTTATCAACGATTATTTTTAGAGTCTTGGCACTCAACTTGGGACAAAGACGCAATCAACGAGAGAAAATAATTTCCAACGAACTATACACCGCTGCTCAAATCCCATAGGTGCACTAATAGCTTTGAGAATGTATAAATGCACTAAGTTTTAACGTTTTATGTAAATATAGCGCTTTTTAGTCACTGAGGAAGGCTGACAGTCTGCAGCCGAAAATTCTGTATAAAGTTTTTTATCCAGATCAGCTTCAAATTATTATTAAATCATATATATATATATATCAATATATATATATATATATATATATTATATATATATATATATATATATTGATATATATATATATATATGAATCTATATAGGCAGATATATATTGATATATATATCTGCCTGAAGATTCTTTTACAGATGAAACAAGTTGTAGCAGACCAGTTTTGAGGTAAGCGAAAAAAAATATATATATATATATATATATATATATATATATATATATATATATATATATATATATATATATATATATATATATATAAATATATATAAATATATATATATATATATATATATATATATATATATATATATATATATATATATATATATATATATATATATATATATATATATATATATATATAAATATATAAATATATATATATATATATATATATATATATATATATATATATATATATATATATATATATATATATATTTATATATATATATATATATTTTCGCTTACCTCAAAACTGGTCTACTACAACTTGTTTCATCTGTAAAAAAAATCTTCAGGCAGTGACAATATCGAAAGAGATGACCGCTTATTTATAGGCTTTCTGCCGGAAAGTGCAGATTCTTTTTCTGAGGAAGGCTGACAGTCTGCAGCCGAAAATTCTGTATAAAGTTTTTTATACTCAGATTCTTTTTACAGATGAAACAAGTTGTAGCAGACCAGTTTTGAGGTAAGCGAAAAATCTATTATTTGCTCTAACTATATGTTGTTGAGCACTCTTTGCATTTCGTAGACCAAAAACCAACACGTATATATATATATATATATATATATATATATATATATATATATATATATATATATATTATATATATATATATATATATATATATATATATATATATAATATATATATATATATATATATATATATATATATATATATATATATATATATATATATATATATATATATATATATATATATATATCAATATATATCAATATATATCAATATATATATATATATATATATATATATATATAATATATATATATATATATATATATATATATATATATATTATATATATATAGTGAAGGAAAATTTCGAGTGTTGGAATACATACATTTTAAGACCAAACCGGGACCAGTTGCGAAAATGCAACTTAGCGGCCTTCCGGCTGGAATTGAACCCGCGACCCTGCGATTGCTAGTGCAGTACTCTGACCACTGAGCTACGGAAGCCGTTGCCGAGAGCCTAGTCACGAGTTCTGTATATGGTGGTAATGCCGGGATAAGATTCTGGTATATTATAGGTAATATTTGGCATTTCACCAGAATCTTATCCCGGCATTACCACCATATATACAGAACTCGTAACTAGGCTCTCGGCAACGGCTTCCGTAGCTCAGTGGTCAGAGTACTGCACTAGCAATCGCAGGGTCGCGGGTTCAATTCCAGCCGGAAGGCCGCTAAGTTGCATTTTCGCAACTGGTCCCGGTTTGGTCTTAAAATGTATGTATTCCAACACTCGAAATTTTCCTTCACCATAAATCCTTTCAACATGTAGTTTGATCGAGTGAAATGCCAAATATTACCTATATATATATATATATATATATATATATATTATATATATATATATATATATATTATATATATATATATATATATATATATATATATATATATATATATATATATATATATATATATATATATATTATATATATAATAATATATATATTATAATATATATATATATATATATATATATATATATATATATATATATAATATATAAATATATATATATATATATCATTATATATATATCAATATATATATCAATATATATATCAATATATATATCAATATATATATATATATATATATATATATATATATATATATATATATATATTATATATATATATATATATATATATATATTATATACATGAAAGTATACAATGTGCCCTACCGGCTATCACCATAATGGCTTTATGGTAACTGTGGACTTAGGACCCACTATGTACGGCTACACATTGTTGGATTGCATTGTGGAGTCACCAGAGTGCTCAAACTGCGAGCAGTGAGCAATGCATAATGCAAACAGTAAACGTCTCATTGAGAGAGACTCTCCGCCCAATCCATGAGAGTACTCAAACCACATGAGCGGTGAGCGTAATATATACATGAAAGTATACAATGTGCCCTACCGGCTATCACCATAATGGCTTTATGGTAACTGTGGACTTGGGACCCACTATGTACGGCTACACATTGTTGGATTGCATTGTGGAGTCACCAGAGTGCTCAAACTGCGAGCAGTGAGCAATGCATAATGCAAACAGTAAACGTCTCATTGAGAGAGACTCTCCGCCCAATCCATGAGAGTGCTCAAACCACATGAGCGGTGAGCGTAATATATACATGAAAGTATACAATGTGCCCTACCGGCTATCACCATAATGGCTTTATGGTAACTGTGGACTTGGGACCCACTATGTACGGCTACACATTGTTGGATTGCATTGTGGAGTCACCAGAGTGCTCAAACTGCGAGCAGTGAGCAATGCATAATGCAAACAGTAAACGTCTCATTGAGAGAGACTCTCCGCCCAATCCATGAGAGTGCTCAAACCACATGAGCGGTGAGCGTAATATATACATGAAAGTATACAATGTGCCCTACCGGCTATCACCATAATGGCTTTATGGTAACTGTGGACTTGGGACCCACTATGTACGGCTACACATTGTTGGATTGCATTGTGGAGTCACCAGAGTGCTCAAACTGCGAGCAGTGAGCAATGCATAATGCAAACAGTAAACGTCTCATTGAGAGAGACTCTCCGCCCAATCCATGAGAGTGCTCAAACCACATGAGCGGTGAGCGTAATATATACATGAAAGTATACAATGTGCCCTACCGGCTATCACCATAATGGCTTTATGGTAACTGTGGACTTGGGACCCACTATGTACGGCTACACATTGTTGGATTGCATTGTGGAGTCACCAGAGTGCTCAAACTGCGAGCAGTGAGCAATGCATAATGCAAACAGTAAACGTCTCATTGAGAGAGACTCTCCGCCCAATCCATGAGAGTGCTCAAACCACATGAGCGGTGAGCGTAATATATACATGAAAGTATACAATGTGCCCTACCGGCTATCACCATAATGGCTTTATGGTGACTGTGGACTTGGGACCCACTATGTACGGCTACACATTGTTGGATTGCATTGTGGAGTCACCAGAGTGCTCAAACTGCGAGCAGTGAGCAATGCATAATGCAAACAGTAAACGTCTCATTGAGAGAGACTCTCCGCCCAATCCATGAGAGTGCTCAAACCACATGAGCGGTGAGCGTAATATATACATGAAAGTATACAATGTGCCCTACCGGCTATCACCATAATGGCTTTATGGTAACTGTGGACTTGGGACCCACTATGTACGGCTACACATTGTTGGATTGCATTGTGGAGTCACCAGAGTGCTCAAACTGCGAGCAGTGAGCAATGCATAATGCAAACAGTAAACGTCTCATTGAGAGAGACTCTCCGCCCAATCCATGAGAGTGCTCAAACCACATGAGCGGTGAGCGTAATATATACATGAAAGTATACAATGTGCCCTACCGGCTATCACCATAATGGCTTTATGGTAACTGTGGACTTGGGACCCACTATGTACGGCTACACATTGTTGGATTGCATTGTGGATATATATATATATATATATATATATATATATCAATATATATATTTAAATATATATATATATATATATAACTACAGACGGTACCGTTTCGGCCTTTTGGGCCTCATCAGTGTAGTGCTGATGAGCAGGATGAAGATGACTGCTATTTACAGTCACCCTTGATGCACACAAAATGTGGGACATCAAGAACCATGCCAGAGCGCTATATATATATATATATATATATATATTTATAATATAGCCATCCACTGTATATGAGCTGTTCTGCAATCTGATTGGTTCAGCTACTCACCGTATATCAGCTCATATACGGTGAGTAAATGAAAGCAATAAAAATACAAAATGGTTGACCGTTTTGCTCAGCTTGATAAACAAGAAATAAAAACCCTTCTTGAGAATGCAATACCACTGATAATACCAAAAAAACAACAAGATATGGAATGAAAATATTTAATGATAAGTAAAGCAAACTAAAAATTAGCCTTTTTCAAAATTAGGGGTCGTTTTGAAATTAAATTTGACATGAAACGACTGAAAAGGAGTGTAAAGTTTTAAAAGAGAAGAGAGAAAAGGTAGAAATTAAATTAATTACATTAAATTTTGAATTTGTTTACCTCTTCCAATTTTTCTGGCGGTTTGTACATCACAGGGATGACAAAACCAGAGATAAACACTTGCTTTAAGATGTTTCATACATCTGCTAGGCAAGTTGACGGCTCGTATTTACAATAAAAAAGTTGACAAATTCTTGAGAAATCCTCCCAACAACAAGCCATTTTCCATCATTGACGACCCTACTTTTACCGAAGCAAATTCAGTGTAAGATGCGTTCGTGAAAGACCTTAGGAAAACTAGGAAAATCGCCGGTTTGGTCCACAAAAAGCCAATAATCCAGAGGCAAAGTTGTTGTTGTTGTTG